>DWPA01005235.1:0-12015 GCA_018251375.1 Calpodes ethlius
GATATAGAAGCAAAGAAGTAATAGGTATATAAATTCTGTGGGAAAATCCATAATTATGTATGTTGTATCCAAATTAAAGAAGTTTTTTAACAAAAAGATGTTGCTTAAACACACCAATGGAATCGACAATCTTTTTATTGCCGTTCTTTTTACATATGGTAGTGAAGCCGCGGACAATATCTAGAACAAGCATTACAGATAACACCAGAGGAACTAAATCTGTGTTACAATCTGCCAAAAACATTTATCTGTGTCATTTCATAATTAAACTCGTTCCCAAATATCTAACATTTTGGTGAATATCATTAAGGTTTATGTAGTGTCTTGAATACTACTCGCACTATATTCGGTTTATATTGAAGTAATAATTCATTATGTTACAATATGATATTTGCTTAGAATTTAATGAATCTTTTAATGAAATTGAAATTGTTATAATTTTTTTTTGGTATCTTAATTTAATTAATATTATTTTAGAAGTAGTTCAATATCTACTACTTTATAAAACGTTAACTGTTAGTGACTGGACAATAACGTTAAGTTAAAACTAGCGGACGTTAAGGCATGAAACGTTGTATGGAAATTTATTATATATTTTGTAGGAGCACTATGAAAGAGTGTTTGAACATTCATCACCTACAGGGGAAAAATAGAGGTTAAAAAGTTTTTCAAAATCCACGGACTTCAAAGCAAACTTACATTTAGCTTTATCGTTAGAAATAAATAGATAAGGTTTAATATAATCGCTTCATGGGGATAAAATAAGGTGTGAAAGTTTTTATGAAAATCGCCGATTTTGAGAAAGCTCTATGAAAACTTGTATTCTGTTTATTTTTTATTATCTACATTTCAAGAATCGAGGCTAATAATATCTGATTTTCTGTATAACGATAATGAAATTCCAGGTTAACGTTCCATAATAAACATCCTACAAAGTTGTTATGGAGAAGAAATTGGAAATCCATGTTTATCGGAAATATAATGTATATTTCTGCGACTTACGAGCAAGTTTTGTCTCTGTGGAATAGAGAACAAACAGACGTGATTAGAGATTCGTACCGGGAATCTCTTTTGTAAGAGATTTTCATATTTATGTATATTTTACGTATTTACTATTTATTTATTTGTTACTATAGAATACAAAAAACATCTTTATCTTTCCATGCGGTTGTATTAAGAATAATAGAATAATTTAATGTTTTTTTTTTTCATCAAAAGACAGACTAATTCGTAAAAAAGCTATAAGTAAATGGCGTAAACATGAACATATTATAAAACACCTGATAAAAACAAGTAGGTAACTTATGTTCAGGGTGAGATTATTGTTTCTGAACGTATTTTTTTTAATAAAAGATTAGAAATACTTGGACGATGACTTTTATACATCTAAGTTAAGTAACACATCTCTGTAAGTCTTAATTAAAATATATTTTTTATGTGTTCAAGTATCATATAAAATTGGCATTTATTCTCATACCGTAGAAACGTGTGTATTATGAAACAAAAAAACGCAATTACAGTTACAACAAAATATTGTCTTATCTTCTATCGGTAGCAATAGATAGATCGCTGATAAAAACGTACCGTGAACGTCTGGTATAAATAAGAAAGTCCTTCACAAGATGATAATCATATTACTGCATAGCCAATGGAAATGGCACATACATTAAAATAGAAAGTTTCCATTTGGCGAGTTGTTGGGGCGCGCATTAGCACAACAAAGCGGCCGATCACTCATCGCATGACTACTGATTTATTTTAATGGAGATATACTTTTGATCAGCGTGAGTTCGCGGTACGGACGCCGCGTTCGAACTTTCAGTGTACAAACATCACAGACAATCGCTTGAGACAATATTAGTGTGTTTTGATAATGAACAAAATATTCGACGGCCTCGTAGCCTAGTTGGTGACCCTGCCTGCGAAGCGAGGGGTCTTGGATTCAATTCCCGGCCGGGGCAGATGTTTATGTGACAAATAAATATTTGTTCTCGGGTAATGGGTGTTAGTGACATGTTATTTGTGTTGTATATGCCACCCGCGACACAGGGAATCCTACTGCGGGGGTATGAGTTTATTAGCGTTTATTTATGTATTTATAATTTATCGAAAACTATGTTTGAGGTTTGAGACGCATCCTTTTTTATGTATCTTTGAATCAATGCAAACCTCCCAGTTTATGGTATACCTTGATCTATAATGACTAAGTATGTCCATTGCACTATTGAAAAAAACCTTGAAAAGATCTAATGAAATCGTTTGAACTTTGGCAAACATTTCTATTATTTAGTTTCGCGTATATTTCACTATCCACCTAATTTTGGGTTGGGATATTTCAATTATTGTCTCGGAAGGAGGATCATGAGCACGGAAGGATGGCTTGGACTCATAGAGAAATGAAAGTAAGTTTATAACTAGATGGCCACAAAAGTGCATGTATTTGTGAATTAATTAAAATAAACTTAAAGGTCTTGTAAATCAGGTCTTAATTACCATGCATTGTGATATGTACTACAATAATCAAATGTCCTGTAAGGTAACTGTTAGATAATATTTATATAAGATCTCGAGCGTCTAATACATCATCAGTATCGCGTATGCCGACGCTGCCCTCTATCAATCACTTAGGGAAACCTATCAGAGCACATCCATAATGCGAGAGATAACTTGCACACTACCTTCGTAACTTGTCGGACCCTTGGCGGAACTGGTATTATATGTATTACATATGTGCCACACTAGTACTCAGTTTTCATGCTTCTAAATATATGTTAAGTATCTGTGTATCTGTACTATGAGACGCTTCAGATTAACTTCCAGTTTAAGGTCCGGTATTATCTACAGATAGTGGTAGTTTTAATCGTAGTTATTTCCTAGTGAAGGATTTTGTTATTTGCAGCGTTTTCCTTTCATGTCAGTGTAAGGTGTCATTGTAATAAAATTGTTCATATATATTTTGGTATACATTTTAATTGCTGTTGCTCTTCTTTGGGAATTAATGCCTCTCACCATTAAAGTCTACTTCGATGTATTGAATTTATTTTTGCAATTAATACAAAAATCTTTATTATAATAACTGTAATTGTTGACATAACTATGATTTTTCTTAATTGACGTTATAAACATTTATTTTCTCATTTTTTGCTTTTCCATTTATTGGTGTACTATAAAAATAAACTAAGACATATTCAAACCAAAAATTGTGTAGTTCAAAATAAATGGCAGTAAATTATTATTTCCTTTCTCATGCATTTAAAATATACCCGAAGAGAGAGATAACATAAAATTTATGCTAAACTAATGCTTTAGGTAATAACGACATCCGAGCAAAACTTTGTGTCCTAAAATTAGGACATAACGACAAAATGACTACCATTTATCATCCTTTCTCTAATGTTTTCTAAGTAAATGCGATCGCAGAACTACTTTCGTCTCTTTCACACCCACTAGCAACATCACAAGAGGAAGTGGATGAGTCTGCTTTATTAGTTTTATTATGAGAATTGATTTGGGCTTAAGGAAATTTGGCATGCGTTTCGCAGCGTTCACGCAGACAAAATAAAACATATCCCGAAGGCGTAAAACAGGTAGCCCTCAATCATTTAATTTGACCATAACGCGAGGGACTGGCGGTCTTGATAGTATACTTTTAGAATCAGTATATTAATACGTGAAGATATTTTGTACTACTTTTAAGAATAATAAGTATTTTCGCTAAAAACGAACTTAGGCATTTTAGCTTATTCTGAAAACTAAATTCCATTTATTAAAGAATATAAGACATTCACATTCAGTTTCACAGAGCTGTTCATTTAATCGTCATTAAAGAATGAGAACATTATATTTTAACGAATCTTTACTTTACTGCCGTCGTCAAAATATCTTCCATTATTGTCCTAGTCAATAATGTTAATGGAGCATCAGGATTTAGAGTATTTTTAAAAAATTAAAGTTTAGACACTTGGCTGCCATAAATGTAAGGTTATCCCATGTGAAATTTAATATTGAGAGAATTTCGACTGCAGATGCAGTCTATATTATGTTATAGGTCAGAAACGTTTTCATCCTTGGGTAGAGTGACGCTCTCTTTTTTATCTTTCAGGCAGTTTTATTGTTAGTAGCTGATAAACGTGCAGAAAAACCAGTTGCTAATTTTTGCTACCGGTGATGACTTTAATAATACCAAAGGTATCGTTGAAGAGCTGATGGCTAAAGAGGGAAGCAGTTAGGAAAAGCTATTAGAAATAAATCCTACAGCTGAGGTTAGTAATAATGAAAAGGATTGTGTGCTATAATTTCGTCTGTGTCGAGTGTCTGTAGGGGACTAGTGGCCGTAAGTTTTGCAAGGATCAAGCACACTAATCGCGCTGCACTTGCCACGGGTATTACCGACAACAATAATGGATGTTTATTGAAATGCGGCGATTATTTTAATAGGACATCCGGTGCATCCGATCTGTTGGACCTTAATGGCACTACATGAACAAAGACGGGAGATCTTGGCAGAACAATACTTAGGACATTAGAATAATGATACGATTTGCGAGCTCCCGAAGCGAAATTTTGGGTTTAAGCCACTTTCTAATTAGCGGTTTAGGATCGAATTTCGCATGTAAATGCGCAGCTGGTGTAGCCATTATTATTGGGTCTGTGCGATACCTATGTTTGAAGTGTTCTGATCACGGAATGGTTTTGTGCCTGTGCAATCATCGGGTCCCTATGGAAAAGTCGATTGGTTAGTAAGTAATAACACAACATCATTCAGTGCATTTTAAATCTGTAACATTACTAACATCTGTCACTAAAAAGAAAACCCTAAAATGACTTTTACGTTGCTACCAAAACGTGTTCAGATAATTTATTGATTCTAAAGGCAGGGTAATATCTAGCTACGCAGATATCCTTAAGGGATTAAACTGAGAAGAAAAAGATCGTTAACAAAGGAGTGCATGAAGATAGCTTAGGCTAAAGGAATCTTATATATTAAAAGATAGTTTGAATATTAATGGTATGGTACCTAAATATTTCAGAGTTCAACATTTTAAAGACCATTTTTAATCCCTTTGTTCAGGATCAATCTTTTGTGTTGAAAAATGAATTTGGTTTTGTTTCAAACTTATGCTTCTAATTCAAGTGAAATTACGCGAAATATTTTTCCCACAGTGGAAATATCGAGACGGCAGTCGGGTCTCACCTAAAGCATTCTTCAAATTCCCCACATCCCTTGACGTGTCCAAGATCCCCTTTAGAGGGTCTTGCACCCCTAGCATGCGTGTGTGACATACTGTTCTGTAAAAGTGAAAATAATGAAAAGGGATTTTTGGAATCGTTACTTTTGAAAACATAGATTGATAGGATTTTACAATATTAATTCGGAACGATTTTGTTACTAAGATTTAAGAAAACTATTAAACTTGTACGATTCAATTTATTTAACCAAGAACGTAAAATTATAGTTCAGAACGTACATAATACGAAAACAGTTCAGTATTTCTCTGAAATTTTCACTGCATTGTAATATACATAAAAACAAAAACATTTATAAGATCATTATTTTATGAAATAAGATAAATGAATTTCTTCTATAAAACTTTAGGTCCCTTTTTAGTCATATCTATTTATTCGTTCCAACATTGATATGTATTTTTAGTATACCATAGTGTAAAAGTTTAAAGAAAACAGACAATTTAGATAGTCTCTAAAGAAAACTCTAAGATAAACAAAAAAGACAGGCAGCTGGAAATGACGAAATTACAAATTTTCTATTTTAGCATGTTAAATCTATACGAATATATCCTACAATCCGTCTTACTCGGTCGTATGTCTCGAATTTCAGGGTCACGTAAGTGTCACACGTCATTTGGATCGCAGCATTTCATTGCCAGTGTCCCCTAGACCCCACCGGGTTCTGTATTGACCCTTACCGTGGCACTTGCGAGTGGCCATTATTTTTCCTCGCTATAAAGGTTATGGTAATGGCACTCGGATGGGGTTAGTAACAGATGTTATAGCGATAAGTCGTGCTTCAGGCCTGATATGATTTTAGTGCCAGTTCCGAGTTGTGTCCGGAATAGAAATGGTTCGATATTCAAATGGGTGTGTGCGCAAACGATATGTTTTGGAGAACATTGACTTGAAGTTTTTCAGTTACCTTTTTAACTTGCCAGTTAAACCTATACTTCGTTGTTACTCGAAATAGCTGTATCAATTACCGTTAAATAATATAGAAGATAGTTTACTTATTACGTGAGATGTATAACCTATCGTCTTGAGTGATTACTCAAGTTTTGTCAAGATTTTGATAAAGTCACAAACGATATCTAAATTAGAATTAAATTAAAGGGTTTTAACTATAAGTTAAACGTTATATATAAAATATAAAAGAACAAATGTAATAATAAATGATTTAATTCCAAAAGTCCTTATATTATTATTATTAACGATCTTATAATTCTCTAATCTAATTGATAAAGTTTACGAAATTCTCAAGTATCGAATAAAATGTTCACGGTCTATAAGATAATATCAAAAGGCAAGTCCCTTGTGATATTATAACAAATTTAACAACTGTAAATGAAAAATACTAGAATGTTATTTAAGTATATTACTCTAATATCTTTTAATAACAAATATTTGATTATATTCTTACGTTGTAATGGATTAAGGGGTGCATTAATAAAGCTGGATATTAATAATATTAAGTTAAAGAAATAACAAAGACAATCCCTACTAATATTATAAATGCGAAAGTGACTCTGTCTGTCTGTCTGTTACGCTTTCACGCCAAAACCACAGAACGATTTAGATGAAATTCGGTATAAAGATAGAACTGAACTTGGAAAAGGACATAAGATACTTTTTATTGCGAAAAAAGGGTAGAAGAGGTTGAAATAGGGGTTGTAAGTTTGTATGATAGAGCGCAATATAACCGAATTCCACGCGGGCAAAGCCGTTGGCTGAAAGCTATTTTAAAATAAGTAAAGTAAAGAAAAATATTAAACTGTATCAGTATGCGTTACGAATGAAATTTTATCTCACAGCGTACTATCCTTTATTCGCCTTGAAACCAATTGAAACACGCTGAAATTCATTATGTAATTAAAAAGTACTTGAAGTTCACTTCATCCTTTCGTAGTACCCCTTTCAGAGGTCAGCAACAAACCCCACCGCCTCGTCTACAGTCTCCCCACAGTGGTATCTTTTATAACCACCCTTAATTCTGTGATATTAGAACAGTTTTATTATATTGCATATTGAAGTATTAAGTATCAGTCAAGCGTTTATGTCTAAATGTATTTTATTAAAAAACTACAACGCTGTGTACCTTAAAATACATGTATTTAATCATTTTTTTCTTATGTGAAACAAGTGATGTAGTCGACACTGAAAAGACAAAAGTATATAAGCGCCAAATGGCCATTTTACAGGAGAGGGATTGACTGCTGTTTTTTTACAAAATCCACCAAAACTTTTTTCCTCCCTGTTCTATTTAAATTCAGCAAATTTAATGATATATTGACAGTGTTACCTATGCATTGAAATCGAAATCTTGTACATATTTCTTTTGAAATTTGATTATCACTTGCTTTACATCATAATTTTTCGACATTTACTTTTCTTTACATCGTAATTCAATCGTTACAAAACCAAGAACTATTGACATAGAAAAAAAATCCAAGAATAGCCATAAACCTCTATTTTTTTAATATAGCTAGGCTCATTATAAATACTAAAAGATCCTTAGAATTTGACATATATGATTTAAATGAAATGGACTCTATAACTAGTTCTTATATTATATCTTATTTTGTTAGAATCAAATATTACATGAGTTCTCTGCATTAAAATTACTAAATTTTATATTTATCTAACAATCACGTGTACCTTACTTAACCCAACAATTATAAAATATTACAACAGTAATAATACACATAGCAAAAATGTAAACAAAACATAAAAGTTATTCACAAAGAAGTCGCAATTGAATAAATGTTTAATATTCCTTTGTCGCAATCACAGCCGATTCCAAATGAACATTCCATGGAAAATTCATTTGGAATTGCAAAACAGAGGTAAAAACAAGGACAGCGCCCCAATGCGATCGTCTCGCTTCCATCTTCGAACGAATGCCGTTCAAATATTAAAATTTAATCGCCCGGTTGTCGCGAGTCAAATTAGGCCCTCTTGAGAGATTGGCACAGAATAAGGGTTTGCAGAAGAGATCGATGTTTGTGTTTTGAATTAAGTACCTTTACACGGCGATAGGCGTGGGATGGGACAAATTGTCTATAGCGAATATTATTGTAACACTGTAAATAATAACGGAAACCAAATAAAAATATATATATAATTTAAATATTTTTGTGTAACTTTCACTATCTAATGAAAATTTAATTGTTACAGTTAGGACTACAATATGTTGAATGACGAGGAGGTCGAAATTATACAAATTCTGTTTCTAATGTCGATTATAACATGTCAGTATCATAGTTTTTTGTTTCTGAGATAGCATTGGCATATATACTGGTAAGCACATCGTTCCTAAGTATCTGAACTTAGTCTCTCAACTATGAAGGTATAGCATATTAAAAATTCACACGGAAAAAATATTTGATGATGATAATAATGATTTTGTTAACAACGCTTTAATAGAGTTAATTGAAGTCTATATTTCAATTAAGTAAGACACTCATTGTGTATGTATGTGTGTGTATTGCGACATTACGACCTTAGTCAATCTGCTTATCGTTTGATGGTACATCAAAGTTTTTTACTATCATAGATCAGAGTAAATTACCTGGACTATAATACTTATTGCCTATTATACTGAATGCCGATTTTTTTTGCTGTCAATGCATATGTCCCTCTGCTCTTATCTTTAATCTTTGTCCATTCGCAACAGAGCTACGGACAGCAGTATAATTGTGTAGGAGACGAAGAAAACTGATATTAATCCAGTTAGCGCCTTCCCTCAATCATTTATATCCCGCTGTTGTTTGTAGCATTAACTGGAGCTCCGACTTAATATTTCCTTTGTGAATAAAATTCATGTTGTAAACATCTTATTACACGGGGGTGGCGACAGTTGCAGATGAATAAAGAATTGTTTATATTCATTCTTTTTCATACAATTTTCTTTATCTTTGTATTTCTTTTGTTATACAGAAAATTGTAACTTATATTGTATTGTATTGTAACTTAATGGTTATTTATTATTTAATAGTCTATTAGTCATTTCTACGCAATTAAACTGGCTTTTGTAAATCATTCACTGCGTAGGATATAAAAAGCACAACATTACTATCCCAAGATTATACATAATTATTTGTATTAACAAAAAGTATGTGTATTCGAATATGCATAAAGAACGTTTAGAATTATATAACAAATATTTCAATAAATTAAAAAGGAAGTTAAAAATATAATTTATTTATGCCACCTTAATGATATAAAAAACAAAATTGCTTAGAAGCCGATAACTACCTGTAAATAATAAATAAGTAAATGTATAATAATTTCCATCTTTGCAAGACTCATATGTTATTTGAAATTGAGAACAAAATGACAATTGATGATGTTGTCATGTTTTATCCTGCTCTAGGAATGCTGGCAGTTTATACTGTAATGTAGAAAAGGCTCCATTCCATATATGACCTATTACAGGGCATTTCGGGGTTCTCTCGCCGTAACTCCTTATCCTAACTGTCTCCCCATCTATCTGATCCATTGTGGACCAATGGAAGAATTAGTACTCTGTGTCTACTAAATGTGACTACTGTGTCTACTCTGTGTGAACTAATACTCCAAGCGGTGGAATTTTTGTTTCGCCAGAAGCAGAATAATTTGGCTTAATGGCTGCTGTCTCAAGATAACTGATGAGGACTGATGTGGCCTCCGAAACAGGGAAGTGTTCACAAAATGATTAGCAATACAGCATGACAACGATGTTGGAGTTTTAGCTACAATACTTCAATTATAAGTTTTCAATTAAGTATTAAAATTAAATTATACTTTACTGTTTAATCTAAAAACTTAGGCAAAGGGTGAACTTAATGCCAAAGAGTATTCTCTCTCAGTCAAACCATAGTTTAGGTGAGTTGTGGTACCTACCAATAATCCAAAGTATTTTTGTTTGTTTGTCCTTCTTTCACGGCACAATGGAGCGTCGGTAAGGTATGATTTTTGGTGTGGAGATAGTTGGGAGGATAAAGAGTAGCCTAAGCTACTTTTTGCCGCAAAAAACATTTAACTTCTTTGGGAAGATCCAATATAATGTATATACCAGCTAAATTGAACAAAGAGCCTAGCAACCAATGATAGAAAGAAATTGACAACCTATTTTTTGTTTTTTTTCCACACGGTTGAAACCGCGGGTGGCATCTAGTAATTTAATAAATACAAAAAAATATAAATGGTGATAAAAATAAAATGAATACATGCTTGTAAAAGTATTGACTTTTGATTCATCAAGGAACTTTTACTCTTTTATTAATTTTAACTTATTTATCTTCTTTAAAAAAACAAAAAATGTTTTCAAATATTCGTTAAATTACTTCGCACAAAATAATAATATTTTCATGGGTTAGTATTAATATAATAGCTTAGCTTTAAGTGTGCATCATTCTTTACACGTTACCCAGCCATGTCTCTGGTGGTCGCTGGATCGATAGAGCTGCAAAATATTTGTATATGAATATGATCTAAACGTAATAGAACCCGCAGCTGTATTTAAATGAGCCGGGACAAAGATAAGTATAAATTGCTTTAATACAAAGTACAAATAGTAGGAAGTGATTTATCTGGTAGATCAAGTTGTTAAATTAGACACGCTTAGGCAGTACTTCAGGATTCACAGTCTGAGTGGCGCAAATTAGGGGAGGCCTATTTCCAGCAGGTGGACTTTTAAATGCTGATAGATAGATAGGTAGTACTTTATATAGCCCGACATTAAAATACCTTGTTGTGTGTGCTATAGATAACAGATAAAGACAAGAACACATCCAGAACAAGAACAGAAATTTAAGTTCGTCATTAAACTCTCCGCGTTTTGGTAATCGATCCAAGGGTTCTTTGAATTGTCGTCTGGTATTAACCATTGTTTAAATGGTGTGGTTGTTACCACTTGGAAGGCAAATAGCAATTATAATATTAACATTATCGCTGACATTATTGTTTATCTGGACCTGCCTTCTATTGCGAGGAAGATAAAGTTCTATGTACTTTATTATTTGCGTTAAGATAAGCAAAAGTATGTGTACTATAATGTCTCACCACTGTATCATTACGGGAGTGGCAGTCACTTAGTGACATAACTACGTCTAATAAAAAGGAAAAATAAATCTGGACCTGCCTATTTAGGTACGAATCTTTTGCTTAAGTTACATGTTAAGTGAGTTGACATGTTAGATCTGGGGCTTGAGAGCCAGTTCTATCTATCCTCGCTCTCTTCTTTAATGTCTAGCTATGTTGGGTTTTGCTGATGTCTGTGGATGACGGTTATCACTCAAATTCAGGTGTCTTGACAGCTCTTTTATTGGCTATTTACACAAAAACAATTGACCGTAGATGTTAGTTGTCAAAGTTATCCCCTTTTAAATAGCTTCGATATACGAATCTCCACTCGTTGGTCCTTTCAGTACATTTGTACTGGAATGGAGTGGTGGAGTATGCTGTAGGATTTTGAACTACAAGGAATTCTAGAGGGAGCTGTTCATAGCTTAAAATTAAGGATTAATAGAAGATTTTAGAGAGTTTAAGCTATCATAATACATGCCCTTATTATGTCTAATTAAGCTGTATTTAAAAAGATAAAAGTTCTCAATAATTGGAAATATGTGATTTTCAATATGACTATGTAGTTAGTCATTTTAGTATTAACGTTAATGGGGCTAGGATTCTTTTGATTATTAAAGTGAAATATCTATTTATCATTTGGGTCAACCCTTAAAGTCCCTTATTCCCTAAATGTAACCTAAAATAATAATAATAATTAGAACATCAATGTTCATGACTTCA
>DWPA01005236.1:0-12015 GCA_018251375.1 Calpodes ethlius
TAATTATTTTATTTTATTTGCTTTTTTTCTTTTTAATCCCAAAGATTCCGTGGTGACATAGTTCTTGTAATATTTGCAATGCTTTATTTAACCATTCACTATAATTAACCTTTCCATTTGTTAAAATATAATAGTGTTACCGTGTAATTCACTGTGAGTTTGAGCAGTGAAAATACACAATTACCGCGCAGGACACTGGGATATTTCATACCAGAGTATAAAAATGCAGTTCCTGTCTAGACACTACGTTTATCATGTAACGACAATTCTGTACCCGAAACAGTAATTTATGGTTCTTCTCTGTTTGTCGGCTAGCCCATTTGCTGCAAAAACTTCCGAAATATTTTTAAGCGGTCTTCTGTAGTCAAGAGTACTTGTGATTGCGTAATATTAATTTATATGTATTTACGAGTAGAAGAGACAAAACAAAAGCCAACATTCGGATATCATGTGAACAATATACGTGAAAAACATTATATCTGTTACTTGAATGTCTGGTTCTATTGAGAATTGAAGCCTTCGGGACACTTCACATCGCCGCCAAGGTCATTACCGACTGCACTAGAGGATTTTTTAAGCTTTTATTATAAAGTCTATAAACATGTATAGAATATAACTATTGCAATAATATTACGACAACAGACATTTCTGACACTTGACTAACCTACTAATAATTCACAAATCCTCACTGAAGCAACATGGTGGAGTATACTCTAGCCTAACCTAACCTAACTAATCCCTCAATAACGAGGAAAAACCCGTGTCCTATAGTGGGCCTTGTTAAAGTCAGCATGACAATATTTATGAAAAGTTCCAACTTAAAATAGGCAACCAAAGCAAATGTTGTATGTTACAGAATAATATTTTTGATCTAACTCGACAGTGGGAATTCAGCGACTGTATGTTTATTCGGAGAGACATCCAATTTAGAAACAGGTTGCATAAAACACGGCGCACCCATAAGTATAATATCTGCCGGTGGAGCGCGAACCGTGTAGTCTCATTAAAACTTTCCTCAGACTGGGCTTGCACGTGTTTTTAATTTTTATCGAGAGCACTCGTCGTTAGCGGCAGGGCGGGGGTTCTTGCTGCGGCTTTGGGTGCTTTGATTGCGGTAATGACGTCTCTCCCGGTCCCCACTATACTCTCCACTCATCTCTTTACTATCTTTAAATTATTATTCCTTTACAAATTAATGCACAGCATCTTTTTAATTAAGTGACTTTGTGTCTTCCTATGAAAAGCTTATATGTAAAAATGTTAACATCCTTCGAGCTTTATGGCGCACTGTAACAGTCTAATTCTTTTTTGCGGTACAGGCTGCAAGATGTAAACAGGCATAGGTGCGGCAGGTGGTTTTAATTACGTTTTGGTAATAAGATACATGGAGGTTGTACAGAAACTTAGAGTATATTATTTATGTATAATTCTATACTTTTAATATACAAAAGGGATATGTGAAACGCAGTTTTATTTGCAAACCTTACTATGTAACAAATAAATATCAAAGTGTTTGTGCATTATACCAAAATAAATAATGACTGCTCTTCACAGTTACAAATATATAGGTATTCCTATATATTATATATAAATCTATAGTTATTCCTGAGTTAAATATCAGATCATACTTATTATAAAAATTAAATATCATAGGAACTAAAGCAATTTGTAAAATTTTAACTTCTCAGGAGGGTAACAGGACTTGTCCTAATTCAGCTAGCATGATAAAGGATTTAATAAACTCTGAAATTCTCATAAAACATCAATGTGAATAAACCTCAGGTATACTTATACGCAATCGAATCTATTGGATAAGCAAAGTCAGTAAAGTGCTGCGACGGTATACGCAAAAATGAAACCTTGATTCTAGTGTGTATTGTATATAGTTTCGTATTGTCGTACAACCCATACTATAACAGTAAATTTGGTCGTTTGATTTATAAATTGGTCAGACCTAATCTGTCGTGTAAATTGCGTTACGACGCGTGGCCACGTAAAATAAGCTCTTAATATAATGAATACAGTGGAAGTTAATGTAGCTACACAACCCTTGTACGCTCGTTTCTAAATTATATTAAATCTTTTGTTTGTAAAATAAGATAAAGCAACGTTGCACCAATGTTTATTTTATCGTTGAAAAGAGTAAACTAGTAGCGTTCTAACTTATTTGGCGATCGAAGGATGCGATTGCGTCGATGGCCCCTATCGGTCTTCCCACCGGGCGGCATGTCAACAAATTGCTACTTTCAGTAGATAAATTTGGAACTATTTGCCACTCTCTTCGCTATTGTTCTAAAAATATTTTAATGAAGTACTTATATGTAGGTTTTTTTCCAAATCAAGTTTTATTTTTGAAAAAGTTATAAATCAGGGAGAAAGTAGTAAAGTAATTCATTCTGTACCATGTACCAATTATAAATACACGAACTTTGTACATTTAACACACACGTGCACATTATGATTGGTATTTCAATTGGTGCGAACTGTCTTGCACTGTACGGAGCACAAGCAATTTTGTGTCAGTCACTCGAATAATCCTTTGCCGCAAGACTGTAGTTACGGGGAGGATTTTAGGGATTCAAACCAAAATCTTAACCAATCTACTCAAAGTTAAAGCAAGTGAGACGAATATAACTTTTATGTTTGACCATACCTATCTACCGATTCTCAACGACAGGAATGTGTTAGTGCTAAGAAATTCCACCAATTTGACTACAATGGTCAGATATTAGAAAAATCTAAATTGAGCGTAATCAACTTTTTCAAAAGAAAATCTTGCCTACGGAACACTACGTATGACAATTTGATATAAAATATTCACATTTCGAAGTTTCTTACTATAAATGGACTTAAATAATTAACGTTTACACCTGTACAATGAGCCTCAATGTATTGCATATAAATGGAAGTAGACTTTTTTATGATATAAAATAATTCTTGGCAGATGACAGACGGCAAGTGCATGCAGGCTCGCGGTAAATCCGCTTAGCACGGTCACTACCCGGCCCATGTCGAGCTTTAATGGATTTTTCTCGTCGATTGCTTCCTGCATTAAGGATGCGTATGAGATTAACGGACGTTTTGACTGGATTTTGTTGAATTTTCATGGCGTTCATAATATTGTTATTTTATCATGCCGAATGGGAGTGTATTAAAGCTTTGATAAAAGTAATAGTTGATTCATATTCGGTGCGTTTACTTTATTACTAGTATGCAGTAAACTTTGTATTTGCCAATACATTTCGATAATTAAACACTGAGGTTAATACGACTTTCTGCTTTCATCGGAATTTTCAATTTTGTGTTCACAGTAAAATAAAAATGTTAGGTACGTATTTTTTTAATGAAACTCCTATAATTATCGAAATTTTTAGACAAAAGCGTTATGTTTTAGTGAAAAATTATACCTACACTGCTGCAAACTAGGAAGGCTCCTTAGTCATACTTACAACCTATCAATGAAAGCAAATTGTAATTTTCCTGATATCCCACAAGACAGTGCTCAAAAATGGTTAGGTCTTAATAAGTAACTAGTAAAATCTAAAAATAAAATTAAATAGGACTCGTAAGTTAATATGATTAAACATGACAGACTTAAGAATTGATTATTGCCTGTCAATATTTTAAAATAAAATAATCGGGCAGACATTTTTTGGTAACAATTTTCTTCCGCGGAATTTAGCGGATGCATGCATGCTGTTACAAATCGGTTTAGTCCGGTCACTGCTTCGTCGATGTCCATACCAGCTGTCGGTAACGATCTCGCCCAAATCAATAAAATCAATTTGTATCTTCCACTTTATGTATATCAAGGCTTGCTTGGAAAGTACCAGTAAACTAATATACTATATATATATTTACCCACTTGTAGTAAATAATTGATTTATTACACGATTGATGACACTATTAAGAGTCTGTAGGATAGAATTACATATTGCGGGTCTCTTTTTATAATCAAAAACTATCTAGCTTCCTAATGTTTGAGTGTTAGCTTCTCAGTCCTATTTTTGTCGACCGTTTTGGAATCTTCGCTTGAAGCACAACGGACTAACGAACGTAGCGATTGCCTTCCACAAACAGCTACAGGAAATCGAAGGATCGTTATGAACCGAATATCCTCAACATTATGTCCTATGTCATTAACAAATGTTCAATTGGATTCTCTATAATAGTGTCGATTAACTTCGTGAGCAAGGGTATGGAGGTTTAATTAATACAATATTTTTTTATGTAAATTAAGATATAGTATCCATCTCCCATGGACATTAGTAACAGCAAAGATATCCCTAATGCTAAACTAGCCAAAAAAGAAGACGGGCGACCTGGTAATTTTATGTAACACTGTGATATAATACAGGAAATCAAGAAATAAAGCAAAACTATAACGTTTCCTAAGTGTACCGGTGTGACGTCTAATAGTTGCTTTTGCATTACTCGATAATCTTGTTGCGTAAATTATTTGCTTAAGCGTGGGATATTGCAGCGCAAGGTGTACAGGAGTGGGCGGAGGATATGGTAGATACAACAGGCTTGCAGCAAATCCTCTTAGCACGGTCACTGCACCGTTCATATCCGAGCCAGCAGTGTGCTCGCGCGAAAAATCATCTAATGGGTTTTTCATGTCGATTTTACACTGCATCAGCGTTCGTGCGAGATTATCAGTATGTTTTCCTGGATATTCTTAAACCTCACGCTTTATTTCAACACACCTGTTTTGTCAGTTAGGAAAGTATTTATAAAGGATAACGAAAACAACTATAGCTTTCTTTCTCTTACGTGCCCTCCCCTCCAATTTTGAAATGATTTAATCATTTAGGTATTTTTAGATACGCTTATAAAGATATTATGCTTTGTACCTAGGTTTTTACTTCATTTAAAAAATATATATTTATGTTACTGTAATACTTTCTATAGAATTTAATGTTTTACTATTCAATCCGGATTATTTATCGTTAATCCGGTTTAATTAGCAATTATACTATGTACCAATTATATTTCATAACCTGCCTAATTTTCAGCATCAGTAATTATTTTTAGAAAAACATTGAATCTCATAGTCGAATCGGTAATTTTCAGATATTGTTAAACATCGGAATATAACTATTTATATTCTTATAGCAATAGTTCAAATGACGTTCGTGGGTTACATACCACTCACAACATAATTTATTATAATAATTTTATTAAATTTACAAACTAAATATAACTTATCTATTTACGCCCAATATTATTCGTATCTATCGTTTGTGATCAAACAAATGAAAAATAATATCTTTCTAAAGTTACGAAATATTTTCCTTAGCAAGATATAAAGTAGTGAAATGAGAATCTCCACCAATAATTTTACTGTGACTCGAGGACACATAAAATATTAAATACCACTTATATTTAGTACCGAAGTTGCAGATACAGTTTTTGTTAATAAAACTTGATTTATTGTCTGTAGCTTGTCACCTATTATAGATGTTTAAAAATAATCAGACTTCGGTAGGATTATGGGTAAATTCATTTAATATGTTATAATTGGAGGTACCTAATCAATGCGATTATTAAACTTTTTTATATACCTAGTAACAGCCTAAATTATTTCCTCGTAAATAAAAAGACGTGCCGTTATTGTGCGAACATCGTGATTTTGCAAGCTGTCTTGGCACCATTAATAATGATTAAACTGGAATCTATGTAGCTCATTGTGAAGCCGTCGAGCGCTCAACGTTTTTGGTATTAATTTTGTAATTATTGTGTGTTACATTATTTTAAGCCAGGTCAGACAAATTTGGTGCCTTTTTGCTCATCTACTTTGTTTCACGTAAATGAGCATTATTACAGACATATTAAAATACGATACTTTGTCATAAATAACTGAAAAATGTTTATAGTTATTTATGACAAAGTATTGTCTTCTAATATTGTGCAAGTAACTATACCTACTTACGTTCTGTAATTCAATTATATATTTATAATGAATAACAATTATAATAAATTATTTATGTTCAATAACTTAAGTTAATTTAATAAGCAGTGACTATTATTTATTACATTTAAAACATTAAAGAAATTATTACTTACAGTTTCATTTAAACGGTTTGTAGTTTTTGTTATAATAAAACTCCTAGCTACTAGTTCATTAAGTTTCGTTAACAATCAAGAAGATTCTTTCATCACATTATGTACAAAGAAAATAAACAAATACAAGAAAAACAATTGTTCTGTAATCTTCTTACTAGCCTGTTTTTAGATAGGTTTTAGTAGACATGTTATCAGAGAAAAAACAGTAAATATTTATCATGTTATTTTTAAAAATCCACCCAAAGTTTCTCTGTCTACGAAGTATATTATAGTGTTTTGTAGTAACTAAAATTCTTCTAGTAAATCATACACTGTTGAAATACATAATAGCATAGTATAATTTACTGTTAATTCACTGTTTCGTCGCGTTTAGTGCACAACGATATTAATGTTCGTGTACCACGGTGATTACAACCTGCGTTACGGAGCTTCCGCCAGTAATATCACATAATATGCTAATTGTTATCTCAACGAGTTAATTTACCAATGAGATCAAGATTAACCTTGCAAGTCATTTCGCACTTACATGTATAATTACGATCTAACAAGCCACACTGTTTTAGGATGTAAATTTTTGATCAGAATATATTGTAAGTAAGAACATTTTTTGAAGAATTATTTACATTATTATTACATTATTGTTGCCATCTATCATAAATGGTCGTCTACACCTGGTGATTAGGATAGAATGCCTCTTAGCATTAAGTTCGCCTTTTATAGACTTAGCTTGAAGATTACACAATAAAAGTAATAATAAATAATATAATAATTATTATAGGTACATTTTTGCAATTTGATTGGATAATTAAACGTACCTATTGAATTTAAAAGATATATTCATTCATTCGTTCATTCTAGGCGTTGAATTGAGTTGGGGAGTAGGATGGGATGTGACAAAATTCATTTAGGACATTTTTACTGCGGAGTTCATGTGAAACTGTCGATCCCGGTTATTATCATTAGATAGCTGTCGTTAATCCTTTCCCAACAGAAGCCTTTCAGGCTTCATAAATACTAGGTTGGCCGTTAGGTTCTCACCAATCCGCATTGAAGCAGCGTAGTACAGAATCATCTAGTTTTTTTTTTACTTTTTGCAAGTTAGTGATTGATTACTTTATATATTTTTCCTTTTCAAGAAAGACCCATGGTCTGTAAAGGCTTGTAATCATAAGTATTTAAAATTTCCAGTTGTTAATATCTGCTTTAAAAGTGGAATCGTTAAGAGTCTAATTGCCAAGGGATGTGTGCACTACAATTATTTCACCATACGTTATAATTGTTACCTAATTAATTGATGTATCTGAACCATTCACTTGGATCATGTTAGGGCTACCATGATTGTTTTCTGATGAGAAACTTATTTTTTTTAATCGGAACATGACGAGTTAATACATAAAGGCATTATACGTTTCGCACGTAATTTTTTATTATCTATAGCAGTTATTTGCTCAATAACATTATTTTTACAAATACTACAGTTTGTAGACACTAAAGCTCCTCAAGAAAAGGGACTTGTGATCTGTAGTAGACCATTACCAGGTTCAGGTTTCAGGTTCAAAATCAAAACCTTTCTTTTATTTAGATCTTTAAGGCCCAGGGACAGGAGAAAGTACAATTCTTTCGCCAGGAGGGGTGAGCAAACTCATAATAAATATTTGTTTCTGTTACGATCGACCTTAATTAAGTACCTACAATGACTTACTTATTGACCTTATTTTTAAATTTTAAATCTCCTACGATTCCTTATAAGAAGTTGAAATAGTCTAGGAAAGAATCATGGTAACCTTAAAGTATGAAGCAGTACGGTCTGATAAATAGTAGACAGTGATGTCGGATTACAAAGCAGAGGCGGGCGCAATGTCCGCGGCGGCGCTAGCCTTGGCTACGCTTGCGCTGCTTACAATGTGCTACGGCGCAAAGGAGAAACCGGTAAATATTACTTATAACACTAAGTTATTTCTAATAAATTTGTCTTGTGCTGTAACTTTTTAAATGTTTATTTAACTGTATTTTGTTACAAGTGGCTTCGCCTGCGCGTGAAAAAAGAATAGAAATAATAAGGTTGTCAATTCCTTACTATCATTGGTTGTTAGGGAACGCTTTATTATTAAATAGTTTGCTTTATTTGAGATGTTTTTTCACAGTGAAAATTATTAGCCTATGGCACTCTTCATTCTCTCATATACCCAAAAATTAGACACCAAAAATCATACCATAACGATCCTCCGGTGTACCGTGAAAGAAGGACGAACAAACAAACAAATACATTTCTATAGACTAGTGTTCGTGGAAGAGAAGTTTCACTAAACGAAAGTTTATAAACAATTTATATGAGGAATGTTATTAATTTATTTAACTACAATAACTTATAAAACGATTCATCGTAAGGGAACTTATACTCATAGTGATGTGCAACAATGTGATCTACGACAGGGTTAGTCTAACTGCCAAGTTATCAGAACAACGGTTAGTGCGTGATGGAAATATAAACATTCAAACATACAAACATTTTCACAAATTCTCACAATTGTAATAATAAATAATCATAATTATAAAATGAAAGGAATAGTAGTGGAATGGTAAACGCCGGTCTATGGAAGGGTTATATCTGTAAGTGTACGCATGTTTCATTTTTCTCATCGCATTTGCATATTGAATATGAAAAACTTGATATAATTTTCTGTAGGTTACTAGAGAGTTCTCCATAATGTTTTCAAAGGTGTGTGAAGACTGCCAGTCCACAATTGGGCAGCGGGGTAGATCACATGTTGCGACACATGTTGCGACAGCAGACTCTATCTTAGTAATATAATTAATTAATTTGTATCCATCGTAAACAGGTGAAAAATCTATTTTAATTTAATTATAGATGTGCATAGATTGCAGTGGTTATTTCCGGATGAGTGGTTATATTAGTTGTTCTACTGAAACAAATTAGTACGAAATCGTACTAATAAATAAATATTTATATACCGAAAATATCGACGTATCTTTTCATATTCCACCGTAATAGTTAGTAAAAATTATAATATGTCAGTGGCTTAATTAACTAATAATCTTTACTTATATTTTAAGTGCCGATGGTCTTTCTTTTACAAAATTCGTAAGTATCGTGAGGCGTGATAATTTATCACAGTTACGTGGTTGCACAATGTAAGGAGTGCGTAGGTATGAGCAAAATGTTAGTCGTTGGGGTAGATGAATGAGTAACGATCCTGGCGACACTATTCCTCAATGTCCTTTACGAATACATAAGGGTTCATTCCCACTTGGATGAATAGTTTTTTTCAGGTTGTAATTTAAAATTATTCGCTTTTTTTACATAAAAATACGAATGTGTCATAAAAATACGAATTCGTAATTATAAATGCATATTAAGTTACGATATCTGAGTGTCTCCTTTCGACTTTAAAAATCGTTATTAATACAGAATACTCAATAAGTAATGTATACCTACACTGGAAACGAACAGTGACGAGATGAGAATGGGACTTTTTTCTAAAATATAATTTACTCGATATTTGTCTACTGTACACATCTATCGCCACAAAAGTTGTGGTCCCATTTTTACATTAAAATTGATTTAAAAATAATGTTCAATGAGGCCTTCCGTGAGAATAGCAAAATCTCCTTGATATCTCCTTATCACAAGGTTTCTTCGTTCAGTTTCGATACGTATATACGTATGCATGAGGCTAATTTCCTAATTAATTAATAATGAAATATTTCCACCATCCTTTTGTCCCCTTATTCAAACAAAATAGAGCCACTTATGTGAGAGGTGTTAGTTCATTAAGTATGTATTAGTACTTAGGTAAGTATATTTTAAATTTAATTTAGAACAAATTGTTTAATCTTCTTTGACATTCTAAACTGTGAGGATCTAAGTGTTTGTTTAAATTTACTCGTTGCTCGCTAGCTACGAGTACGTATTCAACCTGTAATATGCTTTTAATTTTATAACGTTGACAATATAAATTTTAAAATGTAAAGGGTACTTACGTAAAATTCTCAAAATATTTAACAATAATACGTAGCAATAAGTAAATAAACAAACCAAATCACATATGAATGTTTTTAAAGCAGGCATAACGACGCTTTACGTCTTAGTAGTTTGTGAATATCATATAATGGAGTCGAGATAACACAGGTGAAATTAATATTTAACGTTATGAAACAACTTGATGCGCATTGGGTTACTCCCCCAGGAATCTCGTCTTAATAATTTTCTTTGAGAATGTTATCCTATTTTTAATATTGAAACAACTTCTTTTGGTCCTCGCGTTCACAAAGGTAACATATGTAGATAGATACAAGACTAAGGGATTGAATAATGTACAACTCTCTACTTCGGAACTGCATATTACCTACTCCGTTTTAGGATATTTCTTACATACTTTTTGGAGTAAAAAAGGTTTTATAATCCTGGATTCACCAGTAATTATAAAACTTTTTATTTTACTCCTTTACGAAACGAGCTAACTTGTACCTCGCAATCAAGAGACTACAGCAGCGCTTTGTATCCCTAGAGATAAAAAGTGACTTAAATTTGGAATATGAATTTTATTATTATACACATATTCCAATCCTAATGAGATTATATCATAAAATTTGTATGAACAAGTTACAGATTGTATGATAAAGATAACCAGGCGCGAGTCAAATTAAAGAAAAGGCAGCGAAGAAATAAAAACAGCGCGAATTCTGCCTTCGTAATTCTATGCTGAAATTAATATTTTATTTAAGTAGAATAATATCACTAACACTATTAAAATTAGTTTTATAAAAAAAATGTGTATAGTCCTCAAATATAGTTATTCGCACGTTACATTTAATTTTTTTTCACTGAATAACCTCGAGTTCTTTTGATACTTGGTTGCATTCAAGATTCTAAGTAATTGTTTGCTCCTTTCAAATCGACACAAACAATCCATTATTTTAATATTATTTTTTTACTATATGTATAGTAATATGAAAATCAAACAATTACAGGACAACTAAATGATTCCGATGTTATTTCTTTCATGTGATTATTTATCAGGTTACTGAAGATGGCACATCCTTCTTTAACACACAAAAATATTAGAACTGTGCAGTTGAATCAATTTTTTGTCCTAAATTGATAGAAGTTATGTGATTCCTTCGTTGGCTATATTATTGTGAATGAAAATATTATTTTTCTTACCGGTTAGTTGTTAGATTTGATTGATGTGTAATTGGTAATAGGTATCTGATAATTACCTTAGTGTATATATTCACTGGCTTATACCGGTATACACCATCGAAATTGATGACACTGACATCTATATTATATTTCCAACATTCAAATAATTGAACACCCAGTCAATACCAAATTAGTGTACGAGTTAGAAACCTTGATGTACCATAAAAGTTAAATATATTATATTACAAAGTAAAATATTTCAAAATCACAGAAACCAATTCAATGTTGATTTGTTACAAAATCCTATTTCAGGAACTTAGCGAAGAAATCAAAGAAATAATACAGCATGTTCATAACCAGTGCGTCAGTAAAACCGGAGTCGCCGAGGGTAAGTTGACGGCAATTTTATTTCCGTTCACCTTTGTTCTTTAGCATGCGTATGACATGAAACACTTGGGGTGGCTAAGCTTCACAATGTAGTCTTCGAACTTATAGAAAGTTCTCTTTTAAGTTTTGCTAATAAAGTGACCCTTTATTCTTAATAAATGTTTTTTTTTCTTGATAGAATCGGAGTGTAAATTAACTCTTTCATTTACTTAATAACTATATTACGAATATGTATGATTATAACCATAACTGTAAAGGAAATTATCGATTATACAATCACTTAAAATCCAATATGTGTCTATGGCAATCAAAACGATAAATTATTTATGATAGTGATCAACGTACAATACTTAGTCAGACAATAAATGGGTTGTCGTCATATGCAATTTATGACA
>DWPA01005237.1:0-12014 GCA_018251375.1 Calpodes ethlius
CCCGGCCCCCGCCGACCCCCCTACCCTGACCCTCTAGGAAATTTTCCCAATTTTCGGCCGAGAAAACGTCCGCTAGCCTCGCCGGCTATGTTGGCGCACTGTTAACTCGTGCTGCCGATTTCTTAGGCACCTCCGAACTCCGTTAGTACTCCGTACTCGCGCACGCTCGCTCGGCTGACGGCAATGCATCCTGCGCGACCTGCGCATAGATCAGGGTGGCCGTAACGTTTGGTGCGAACGATACGTAATCCGTTGTCTATATTTAGGATGCACCGACCGAGTCTCAAGGTGAGCCGAATCGCGACTGCAGCGCTGCGGGGACGGTCCGACCGCCGCCGCACCGCCGGCTGTCCCTCGGCTGAACTCACCGCAAAAATAAGAATAGTCTACAGCTATTTTTCCTGAAAGTTTTACGATACGTTCATGACGGTCTCGTGCGAACGTCTCTCGGACAACAAAAGGCTCGTTAATGTCGAGCCAATGGGTTGCGGACGTAAATTCGGACTAGATAAGTGCCAGTCACATGATTGTTTTAACCCAAACATTTAAGGTGGATCAGCCGTAACTTAAACGGAATTTTCTAAGAGGCTCGCTACAGAAATGTTACCTCAGGAAATAAGAAAACAACTTCATAAAATGGATGGAGTAATGCTTTATAAAACTGCAATTTTGTCATAAGAAACGTTTGGAATAATTCCAGAGCGCAAACAGGGCATGGTTATGAGTAGGAGCCATGTGTAACGAATGGACGTGCGCGCTCATCGATAGTATCCGGGCCAATGCCAGCCGTACCTAAACTAGAAAAGTATTGTCCTCGAATGTTCTGAGCGATAACCACATGGTGTGTGAATACTAATTGCAGTTCTAACGCGTACGGTTAGAGTCGGTTTTGGTTCGGCAGGAGTCGTAGAGGTTGCGCGTGAGATATGTGAAGTTGCGGCATGCGGGTCGCGTAGCGTTCTCACGCTTTGAATATTCCTGCTCCCGGCTGTCCCCCGGCCCCCGCGGGCCGCGCGCCCCTCCCCGTGCCCCTTCAGCGGCCCTTCAATGACGTCCCCTACTCCCACTCTGAATATCCCGACTCTAATTGAATGAACTTCACTCCGCACCGACCTCCTCACCCTCATATCCCTGATGCCCCTTAACGTTTCTTAAATTATCCCCCTCACCAACATAATCTTGACCGAGTATTATAATTACTATATTATTGCCATGAATTATGTTTCTACTTGCTTTAAATTAATAGCCACGTTTTGTACGTAACGTGAAATCGATGGACGAATGCCAGTAAGGTTCACACATGTCATTAATTGTTCTATTAGGTTAATTTAAAATAATGTGAGGCCTGTTAAATAATGTACTCTTATCTACTAATGTTATTAAGATGTTACAGCTATACATTACCTAACGTTGAAGCTCATTTGACTTTATTTAGAACCTGATCAGACGTTTAGGTATCTGTCTAATAAGTTCATAAAGAAGAAATTCATTAAAATACTCGCAGCGCGCATAAATTACCGCATATTAAATGTTGCTAATGCTATAGTGGAAAAGATGTGAATGAAAATAGGTTACACAGATAGGTATATTCTACAGAAATGTACCAAGAGGAAACGGTGGCGATTACCGGGCAACGGGTCTTCGGTAGGGATTTAAATAATTGTTGTGGTTTTTAAATGCCAGCCTTTGTTAGCTAATAGCGTACGTTTCAGTGTGAAGACATTTTTCTATTTGAGAAGCACCCGCGCGCCGCGTGACGCGAGCCGCTAGAAGGAACTCTCCCACGGTTTTTAATCATCGTAACACTACTCATCCTTGACTTACATTTTCGATATCATACCTTTTGTGCGGGACTCGGTTTCCGTGAGAACTGAATATTTTAAACTTCATGCGGTACACGGAATAGATTAATATTATGAGCAAAACAAATGTGTGTGCGGTAAATTTATCGATCAAATGCGAAATACTTACCGGCTTGGTTTAATGTTTGTAAATATTTACAATTAATAGCTACTTATTAATTTATAGGAATTGTAATATTAATAATAATAGTACGTTACAAAATCGTTGATTTATAAAACATATGTATTTTTATTACAATTGCGCGTATGTAATTTGAATAATTTTCTTTTCAGTCCATTTATCATATAAATATCGACCATAAATAGTTCACAAACAAACTAATATAACCTCAATATGGTAACTTGACGTTTTTGACATAGTCCACAGTTAAACTAGAAGCTTCAGAGGTTTTACCTTAGTACCAAAGATAGTCCACGGTTTAGGGTTAAACTCGTTTTGTAATAACAATTTTGTTTAGTCCATGGTCTAAAGGATGTTTAATCCTGTACTAAAATTAAAACTCATTTTGTAATAAGGCCGGCAGAGTATTATGTGAAAGTCACGCGAACGTAGTCAGTAGAAGTTGTTTTAAATTTTGAATTTCGAACATTCAACATTTTAAAAATGGAAGTTCGTAATTAAAAAAAATATTATTTATGAGAGATGCGAATAGATGCATTGAACTACGATAGTAATGCAGCGCGCAAAATGTATCGCGTCACGTAAAGGGCGACCGGCGGCCGCTAGGAAGCCGACACCTGGCTTTCCGCGAAATGACGTAAGCTTGTACCGTCGTGTATCATTTGATACTACTCCGTTACCCCGGGGGCCCCGATGCATTTGTAACTTATAATGTGCAAATCATTTCTATGTCCACAGACCAAATTAGTCGCAGTTGTCCTAAATTCAAAGCAACGTAAAGTTAGTACTTACGAATTAATACAAGTATGTACGTACTTAGTTTTATTCGTTTCTTCTCCTGTCCAATGAATCGTTTCAAAAGTTTGACGGTCATAAGAGTATTGTTTCTAAGCTATATGAAATAAGAAAAATGTTTGAATAAGTACTAGTTACAGTATTTTTCAAGATTGATTTGCTAATGTACAAAAATTTTTGCCTTTCTGAAGAATTCTTCCCGCCTTTGCAGCTTTGCTTTGGTTTAATGTGTATTATGCAGTTGATATAATATACATGTAGTAAGTACCCGAGTATCTTAACATTGACCATTTCGTTATATCAGTGGTCGCAAAGTCTTGAAAGCATTAATCAAGTTTACTACAGTAACGATACCCGGTACTCCTCGTCATCTTCAACAGACGTTTCAGAGGATGTATCTTGAAATGTAAATCATTGTACGATGATTGGATGGTCCACGTTGAAGCTTGAAGTCTCCTACATATTCTTTTCCAGCTGAAGTACATTCCCCAAAGAATACTGCTTTTTTACTTATCTTATATTTTAATAATAATAATTTTAAGTTTTACCAATTGTTCATCACAGAAAAAAGGAATTTAGAAGAGACATATGGTTTTATCAATGATCTAAATAAGTAAGTTACAATAAACCAGAATAAACTGTTAAGTTCGCACCAAATGTAATGTAAATCAAATGTAATCTATATTTTTGTGTAAAAAACTATATTCTGATAATCCGAAGTCAGAATGGGGTCAGTATTCCACGGCAGGTGCTTTTACCTGGGGATTTCCAAACCGGGGGTGAACATGCACCTGCGACTATATAAGCAGCTAGTGAAGAAATGCGGCAAAAACATTTTTCATACCATTATTACTTCATTAAACTTTCTTATATTCCATGAAAATAGTGCAACACATACATATATAGATACACATATATATATACTCGTGTTAATGTGTGTCAGTGTGATCCAATTTTTTCGTAAAAAACGAAAACGTTGACAATTGCACTATAAAAATAATTACGCTAAATAAAGGAACAGTTATAAAGCAAAGGTATGAAAATGTACTGTTTTTCGTCATTAATCTCTGGTCTCTAATATTATTTGTCTTAAATACTAAAAAAAATATTGTTAAAAGTAAGCTTATACGAATTTCTAAGATTTTTAAGTATTCTTGCTCGTAATTGTAAATAACTACATGAAATTCATAATTGACCTACACCTGAAAAATAAAAAAATATCAGTGTATTCACGTTTAGATACTATTTACTAAAATATACTTATAGAATGAAGAGCCATCCATCACGCAAATGTCTTGTTTGAAAATGAACCTTAACATTAGAAAAATAACGTTGCATATCATTTTTCTCTTTTGAAAAGAATATAACAAATTTTAAAACGGCTTAATTAAGAATTCAATAATTTTTGCGGTTGGGACATTATTATAACAAGGTACAGATATACATGAGGTACAAAATATGTAATACCCTGTAAACAAAAACATGAAAGCTGAACGAACATGCGTTACATGCGTTTCACATTCGTGTATTAAAGTTACGAAAATAAATAACTTGGGGTGACTACTCCCTACATCAACTCAAGTGAGGCTTAAATAGTAGATTGATTACCAAGGGTGCAAACAACTACTTTAAAAGCGAGTATTTCTATAATCCACAGCGAAGCGAAGGATTCTAGAGTAGAATCCCGAAAGCAGCGAGGGATTTATAGTATTAGAGCTTAAATTAGTTTTATTCACAATGTGGACACTCTAGTTTTTATCACAATTTTTTAAATCCTTTTTTTATTTAGTTTCTGCGCGGTTTTCTTTATTCTAAAACTTACACTACTTCTATTCTACAACTTTTTCTTACATAGTGTGTTATTGAGCTCTTTGTGGTGTGGACCTTATCCTAATAATATTTACATTCTATATTCAAATCACCTCCTCTCCCATTTTAATCAATGTTAGTAAGGAAGAAGTAGCTCTTTCAAATAGGTGTGATAAAAATTACTTTTGTGTCTTGTGGAAAATATATGGATTATCCAATAGTAGAAAAATTAAAAAAAAACTGATTTTGGAATCAACATTACGCGATGATACTTTACTGCGACACTTATGTCAAACATATCTAAAGAGATACTTTATACTTACAGTACCTATTTAACACGTATATAGTTCCCACAATATCTCCCTTTCATTTATGTTTCCTAGAGACTATCAATACTCAGTACTTAATATCAAATAAAATATTACACGTCATTTAAATTCCAAATCAATAAGACAATCATCCATATACGTTACCGGTCGGTATCAGGGCATACAAAGTAACTAGAGAAACGACGTATCAACAACAGAAAATGTAGATAAGTGAGAGATATCTATATATCATCCTGTAAGTCATTGAACAAATACGGATAACCCGGATCCTTTACTGGCGCCAGCCTCAATTACAATGTAAGCTATTCCACTCACATCTCCTCCGATCCAATAGACACAGACTGACAGTTTAAGATTTATACAGAGAAGGATTGCTCCAAAGCTCCCCAGCTCCAGATAGAACAATTTGTTATCTAGATCGATTTTAATAAACTGTTGATATATTATTTTTACTGAGTGCATCACACTTTTGATTGTTTATCCAGAACTAATAAATAAATTAAGTCCTTTATTCGTGCAATATTATTGTGGGTAATTTCTGTCTTTCGAGTTCTGTGTATTGGATCTGTACCGTTAATAATTAATTTTCAAATAATTGTAAGTTATTGCGGAATATATTCAGCATCTATTATATATTATAGGTATATTAGAGGGATTATTCTTTGTATTACACGTCTGCAGAACTGAATTTTGATAAAACTGGAAAAAAATATAATCTCATGAATTAAAAAAAAACATATCCATTGATAAATGACGAAGTTCTAAAGAAAAAATATTAAAAAAATAAAATCGAAGCGAAGAACCTAAGGACAGTCTCTACATTTTTTTTAAATCGTTAAAAAGAACTGTTGTCTAAATGAAATAACACATGTCCTCCTGATACAAAAATGTGACTTTGTATCATGCTTTCAGTATTTCTTCTGAATTCTCAAATATTAAACCCATTGATATTTACGTATAACATTATATTTTTCTTATAAAGGCTAATACTTCGCTAACATGGGAGACGGGCTGCATTAACATTGATAAAAAAATATATTCAAACTATAATTATATTTATTCTACAAATTTCATTTTCACATTACATCTATATCATATAATAAGGTTTGCGTGCTCATAAGAAAACTTTCTGATAGTGTTATGATATAATAAAAACTCAAGAAATTCACACATTCTCGTAATCTCTGTGTATTGTGCGCGAGGTATGCCATAATCAAATAAGTTCAAGAATGCATTTAACTGATAAGAAGGGCATTAATGAATGTTTGTACAAGAGCGACAAGTACGAGCGAGTAAGTCTTTATTGTATTTATAATGATGGGTGTGAAACTTGTTGTTAGGACCGTTCCGATAATATATAATACGTCATATATAATCAACGTTACCGTTTGATTATACTGTATCCATAACGGAAAAATTTATGTTCTAAGCATCTAAGCTATTGAAACACATTTTTAATTAAAGAAAATCTTGTACGCCCACTTATTTTTTACTTATTGTTTATTTTATTTTTGGCTATTGTTGGGATGGACATTAAAACGTCTTTTATTAAATTGAATCTGAAAAGTATCTTCGACACCACTTAGATACCTGAATTCCTTAATCGTCCGACCTGTAGCCATATTCGTAAGTGCTGAGAATTACCAAAAATTTACAGTTTTAGGTGCCTTTGACGTATATGCTTTTTAGTGTAACCTTCAATGGGATTAATTTGTAAAATTGCGTAAATAATTACTAAAACAATAACCGCTTATTATTATTTTTTTTAGTTGAATATGTTTTTTAACTACTTATTTAACTTAATATTGGAATTCTTTAAAATTGGTTTTCGCCTTACTTCGTGAAAAATTTTTAGCTGTAAGTCATATTATGTTCAGACGTTTGCTATAAACAGCTCATTTCCAACTCTAAAAAGGGTTTTAATAACATTTATACATCGGATTGATTACAATTAGTGTATGCGAGTAACTAATTTTAAAATTAATAAAATTAAAATTTACCTTAACCCTCGTAAAAACAGATACCGCTATGTGAAGAATTACACCACTTGAGTTACAATTATATAAAAATAAATTTCAAACAATGATATGTACATATATATACTGTCGTCATACTTGTCAAATCACCGATGAGTCGACACTCATATTAAAAATATTAATGGTTTCTTTTAATGAAGTTTCAAGAAATTTTGTTTCTTTTTAAAGTTAGGGTTGAATTGAAATTTTCAGTTTTTATGGTCGTCTGTGGTCATTACTAGATTCAGATTCTGATTAGATTGTGGTCATTACTTGCTTTCAGGGGGAACAATTTAATCAGCCTCGGGATTAAATAATAACTGCAAAAGACATAAACTATCTATAGGTAGGACGTGTAGAGGAAAATTGTGTACCCTTATTTAAGAATAATTCACGAAATCCGAGAAATGGTATTGATTAAGATTACACAGAGAAGAAATACAGGATGCTCAAAATTATACATAATATTTGTAAAAATACATTTAGTGAATGAAATAGAATATTTAAAAAAATACAATGTAATTTTATCCTTTGACTTTTGAATTACGGTCGATTTTCGAATGCAGAGAGTGTATCTAGTATAATTAAATAGGGTAGGAATCAAATCGTAAGAAAATGGATGCGGTTCAATAATAAACTAAGAAACCAAGATCGCTTGACTTACACTTCTGTCCATTACAAATGTATTACTTGTATGTATTATATGATAATTATTGTGTGTATGGACTTATGTATTATGGGCGTGAGGGATATTGAAGTATTTGAAAACAAACGATATCTATGAGAAACAATATCACATTAAAATAGTTATAGGTATAAAATTGAAAGAAATGCTAACAAAGATAAAATCAGTACGTCTTCATTAAAGGTCATAATTTCAATAAGTATTACCAATGATTTTCCATTTCCAAAATATGTTTGATATTTTCTTAGTAGACCTGCTTCTCTAACCCACTAACTCATTATCAATCTTATTTCGTTTTCAGCAAGTTGTAGTTAGTTTTAGTATAGAGATGTCTGATTAAAGCTTAATTCCTACATTTATTAAATTAATAGTGACTTTGAAAATTCTCCTTGTATATGTGATACAAGAGATATGTTTTTTAGAATACTGATCATCTGAAAAAGTAGGTGTTAAATAATATATTTATCTAAGTTAAACTGATATTCGGCTGGCCAGATAAATTGTATCATCAATATTTTATTATTGGGTATCGATATAATTTAAAGAACCACTAATGGTACGATTTACCAAACTCATCGATTTAATAACATAAATATTTGTCACAAGTTAACTCAAAATCTAATCAGTTAGTTTATTCAAGATAAAAGTTTATTTCTTACCTGTTACCTATCAGTTTAAGATAATTTTGGATAAAACTCAGCATCATAATGAGAAATGCCCTTAAGTAAACCTATCAAAATTTGCATACAACACCAACTTAATAGTTTTTTATATCTCAAAGAAAACCCACTTGCTAGACGACATTTAAAAATTACGAACCATATGGACACATATTGGTCACAATAATATAATGACAAGTCACGTCATGTATCGCCATACTGACTCTACACATTGGTTTCAAATAAAGTTGGCAGTTATAAATAGTATTGGGGACAATGTTTGTGCCAACTTGTGGAGGCGGTTTTACGAATAGTTAGTGCTTAGTATCGATAGAGTTTGACCACAGACTGCTGATTACATGATCATGCAGCCCAGTCCTTTTGAATGGGTTTTATTCAAAACAACTGATAGGTTAGACTTGCCTTTTGGCGGAAAAGAACTCACTAACGCTTTGTTGGTCAAAGAAACACTAGTCATATCAAGACATTTGACTATTAGGACTGTAACTGCACTGCAACGGTGTAGGACTAATAGGAATAGGAGTGTAATAAGGTCGGTAGTTATCAATAAGAATATGAAATGATTTTTATTCATTATTAGGAAGATAAGACTATGTTCCTAATAACCACTAGACTGTGGTTCGAACGTTTTTTCCCCGAACCTGGTGTGAGTTCGAATCCTGCACGCACCTCTAATTTTCATAAAAATTATGTACGTATTACAAGGAAAACATCATGAGGGAACCTGCACACCCGAGAGATCTCCATAATGTTCTCAAAGGTGTGTGGAGTCTGCCAATCCGCACTTGGCTAGCATGATGGACTATGGTCTGTAGTCTTTGCTTTGTGAGAGGAGACCCGAACTCAGCAGTGGAATAGTTTGTGTCTTATTTGTTAAGTGATATTTTAATCGTTAAATCGCATTTATCATTTATTCTATGTGGTTGAAACTTTATAAAACTCACAACAAAATACAATTCTACTGAAGTGACAGTTAACGTTTCACTAATAATATTATGAAAGAACAAAAATCAACATTAGATCTCTCCTAAATACGTATATTAATTTTTATGAACCTTGATGAAAGTAAAGATAGATTATTATTAAGATCTCATCTATTCATGTATTTTCTGCAATGACACAATATTTATCGACCATTAAAGTCTCTTTGATTTGTCCTGTTTTGAAGGAAACAATATTAACTATATTTTCTTTAATATTGTAATGGTAGCACATATTGTATTAAATGTGTAATAGACAATATTATTTATACATATACAAGTGAAATGTGCACTCAGAGAAAATAATTGTTCCTATAAAACAATCTAGGAGGCTTTCGTTCCTTACTACTAATACTACTGGGTGGCAATTCTAAATTATACCCTGGCAAGTGTGTGAAAAAGAGACAGAGAGCTCCCTGATGGACCGAATGGGTATCTACATTGTATGGAAAGTTTCTGAACCCTATATCAAGAAAGTAAGCTTCTTATCAATGTAAATATTTAGTTAGGTACAAAAAATACCCAGTAGGATTACCCGGAGAAACGTCTGTAATCGATTTTGAGACCGATTTTGTTTTAGAATTATTACCATTCTGTCTGTGTACAAAACATTAATTAATTAAATTAGAGATTAATGAAAGGAAGATCACAGTAGCCACTCAACACCAGATATACATATTTATCTTCATAACTTTATTTCTTACATAGGTACTTCTAACTTAAGGATCTGTGTTAAGGAAGCGCTTAGTCCGATGGCTTGCATTTGAAGCATGAATTTTGAGTCGTTCATGGAAAAATCTAGGCATGCCGGTTGCCTTGTAACGTTTTTCTCTATGCAATATTAGGGATAACGCTGTGAATTTCTAATATGCAAAATATTTTAGAAAATCAGAGGTACTTGCAGAATTTTATCTCAGATCCTTAGCACCGCTAAAACCACAAAACTTATACAACAATATGACTATGCAGCAATATATATACTATATTGTAGACGATAAAGAAATAAATGTTAGTGCCCGGAGGGATGAAGCCGCAGCGTCGTACCGCGCGAGCGACGCGACGCCACGCGCGTATTTTTAACTCGTGGGGCCGCCGCGCTCAAGCTCACCTTTCGATCTATTTCTAACCGACTTATTTTTAAACTTTTGTCTAGATTACTTTCCTTCCGTCTGCTTATTAGTGGATGATTAAGATGCGTCGCAGGGGGCGCTCGACTTAAAATATATCGCAGTAATGTCTCCGTGCCGCCGCCCTTGTGGGCTTCCCATGTGATGCTTCTTATATGGACTTTGAACTTTTACTTGGGGGCGCTCACAGGATAGCTTAACTCTGATATCATAATGTACTTCAATGTAGATTTCGGACGAAAATAAAATCACCATTTCTGTCTGCGTATTCCTGCACGCAGTCATTTTGAACTACGAATAAGATTTTGTTGAGATCGCTATCATTGCTTTAAATATCTTCCGGAAAGATTTTTTTTATGTAGATACTAACGGGTTTACATTATAATTAGATTAGATTAGACATTATAACATGTTCAGTGGACAGAATGTTTTAATAAGTAGGTATTGTTAATTAAATTCAAATTAAAGTAAATAATGTTTGTAATGAAAATGTAAAAAATATACTTCTAGGTATGAAATATGTGTGGAATCTATTCAAATAAAGTCATTCTCCATGGCTTACCGTACATTTAGTCTCGCTCATGAAGTATTATCAATAAGAATAGTTATAATAGTTTGTATATTAAGTCAGGAAGTAACTATTATGTTTCCTGTGATGATTGCCTGCCATATGGATCGCATTCGTAGCCCGGTGTGAAGCTGGCAACCCTGGCGAGTGACAAAAATGTGTGAGCCCGCAGTCGCTCCACATCTGGCAGCCCTCAGCTAGAGAGCTGTGTCAACGTGCCCCAGCGTCGCCCACACCTCACGGAAACACATTTGGCCCCAAAGATTCATTAACCTTTTTGCTTCATTATGTTCCAGTACCAACGACATGAATGAAAATAGATCCATGTGTTACTTCACTCGGGGGCTACATTTACTAAAAATAGATGCCAAAAATTTTGTCACCATCGAGAACGTAACGGACATCCATTTAATACAATAATTTGTTTAAACGTGATATCGTTAACTCGTCTCGGTTGAAAAACGTCATTTTCAATTACTGTAAGTTGAAATGGTAGACACAATATAAAAAAATGTATGTAAATGTAGACTAACTCTAAATTATTCTTTTGAGCTTTGTCCATAACGAGAGCGGAACTAGTTAATCAGAAATTTTTCGCAACATCACGGTGTCAACATCAACTGTTCAGTGTCCAAAACTTTCACATTACATCACGCTTTAGATGTTTTAAGAAGAGGACAACTATTTATAAGGTATTAAACTGCCTGCACTTCACGTGCTCCCGAAAATTTAATAAAAAATTTAAATATATATATGTATAGTATAAAAATAAAATTTAAAAGCAGTTTATAAATAAAAGTTATAATAAACATTTATTTAATAATTTAACTAATAAGTCAAAAAATAATTTATTGTTACAAACACACTTTAAATCTACGCTGTATTCTCAAGAATTCGGTCACACGTTACCTTACAGTTATAGACGAAATGTATCAAACCCATTCAGTAGTAGATGAATGAACTGAGGTCCTCTAAACATTTTTTGTCTCTTTCATAATAGGTCACATATGAACGGTACAAAAGCCGAATGCGGTCCACGAAAT
>DWPA01005238.1:0-12013 GCA_018251375.1 Calpodes ethlius
TATGTTATTTACAATTTTTATCACGTTAACAATTAAACATACTCATATTTATTAAAGTGTAGGTCGCCCCGCAACCCGATGGATTGACAACCTAAAGAAGACAGCGGGAATTCGCTGGATTCAGAACTCATAACTGGTCTGAGTGGTGCAAATTAGGGGAGGCCCATGTCCAGCAGTGGACCTTTAAAGGCTGATAGATATAACAATTAAACTACTACGTCTGTAAATACTTAAACTTTAAGCCACTAAAGGTGAAGTTCCATCCGAGATATATGAGATATCGGGATGACATGTAAGGATAAATCAAATCTTATTAGGATTACTTCATTTTCCTACCTTCACGAAATGGTGCAATCCTATTGGTGGATTTTTCATCGCTCACCGCTTCACTACTTTGAAAATATCTGGTGGATTCTCAATCAATAAAGACTAAACACATACTCGTAGTATTGAGAACGTCCGTTTAAATTTTCAAACTCAAAAACAAAGAGTAATTATTTGTAACTATAAAACGTTGTCCTTATTATCTGCTCTAGGTGGCTGAGTCGGTTTAATCTGGAATTGTTAAGTTTACCGCGGCAATTCTTGCGGTGAACAAACATCCCTTATAAAGGTTACTGTTACAGCCATTCAGGGATGTTCTCGCTTAATGAACGCCTTCTGTTCCGTGCTGGGAATAATTTTAGGATATATTTTTAATTTTACGTAACGTATTTGTTTGGGAGTATATTCCTAAGTATACAATTCCTAATTACACCGGAGTAAGTACTTTTTTAAATAAGTGTGAGGAAAATTATACTAATTATTAACATGACTAAAAAATACATCATGATAAATACAAAAATATATTCATGAAAACTTACTTTACTTAGAAACTAGGCACATCACATTTGAAAGCTTATTAATATTATGGTATAGTTACTATAACACAATGGTGCTGCTTTTGCCTATCTTACCAAATTTTAAACGACAGTGAATACTTGCAAATTTTCATGGTCATAACTTTGATATAACCCGGAAAACTCAAAATTAACGAGATTTATTATAAATGTTTAAGACTCTTACATATTTATTGCTGAAAACTTTATTGTTTTCATGAAATTGAAACCGTGTAAATAATTATTTTAAAATATTACAAAACTGAATTCGCAACTCTTTGACTTACACATTTACAAAAAAAATATGATATAGTTTAAAAAACGAATACAAATAATACACAAAAAATAATAACAGCGCTCATTTCCATTAACAGCTCTGCTTATTCTCTCTTCCTCTCAACCTATTCCCTATTTCTTCCATCCATCCATGAATCTCTAGTCAGTTACCCAGCAACTGTTAGTTGTATGAGTAAGTGTTTGTAATTATTTTATGGCTAACGTATCCAGAGATAAGGGATAGATAGAACGTTGAAAAAGTCTGTATATCATAATCATGAGGCGATTGTTAAGTTGCAGTCTCGCTCAGTGCCGCCCGTGATGCGGTTTATTTTAATTGCTTTCTCTCCTTTTCGTTTGCCTGTTTTGCAGATGGTTGTCAAGGAAGGATACACATACTTTCTCATCTCGGCGAGGCTTACTGACATCGCTAATGATTCATTATGATAAATTCTATTAACTATAATTATTATAAGACATGTTTAACTTTCTAAAATATAAAGTTAACTTACATTAATATTACTCTTAATTAAAACAGTTAAAAATAATTACGTAATTATTTACACTTTAACCTCAGACTGTTTACTTATTTTACACTATCTTTAAACTTTAATCGCAGCGAGGGTACTATTACTAAAGCCGACGGCATCTCAGCAAACAAAGTGGAAAAAGAAAGGCGGGTTTTATCAATAAGTAGCGGTGAAGTTGGCAAATTGAATTGAATAAAACACACAAGTCCGCTAACGAGCCGGTGTTTACCCAAGTGGACACTAATTGGCTTAGCCAGCGGTCGTTGTCGCTGTGAAAACGAAACTGGGTAAGCCTGAGCGAGAATGGATGCGGCAATGTTCAAATTCATTATCCACGCAAATTTCTCACTTGCTTGGTTTTTTACATGACTAACACAGACTTGACAGATTAGAGACAAAATTAAAAACCTATCTGAAGCTTTTTGAAAGACATTATTATTCTCAATAATCATTACTATCATGGACGAATCCAGGTTTTGGACCAGAGGAAGGCCAATGATTTTTATTGGCCTAGGAGGAGCATAATTTTTAATATTATATTTTTATCAATGCATAGTAAATAAAATGTTTTGTAGACAAAAATATCTACTTACTCACAGCCTCATAAATTCTAAGGTTGGAGAGCTGCCCTCCTCTCCCTCTCCGGTCACCCATAATAATTAATTTATAGTACCTATATGATTTGAATTTAGCGTTAATTAAAAATATATATATATTAAACGCACGAATCTATTACAAATACATTTAAAAAACATCGTATTGCCTAGTTTCGTAAACTGACGTATTAAATTATCGTTCGCAGTTAATTATATGTATGTTACAAACAAACAGTATGCCATATCCACAGCGATAATACTCCCGAAGAAGACCATTTGGTCAGCGTGACTCTTGAATGAAGATGCAATCACTGTAACCGGACACGTGACTCATATACGATTCTTAACATTATTTAGGCGAAGAGTAAACTGTTAAAAACGCTATAGAATAGTAGCGGTAAATCGACATTCAGCTACGCTGAAACTTAGTGTAATTTGCTTTAAATAAGCAAAAGAAACGGTCTAATAAACGCCGGGCAATCTTGTAGTTGCCTCAAGGCACTCGCTAACCTGAGTATACACCTATCGTTATTTTCCTCAGAAGCGGAGAAAGTAAAGGAAAAATTTAAATAAACAGAACGTGGTTTCAACGTTGAATTGAGCTCGGCAGAAGGCAAATATTTCTTTTGCAGTTTAATTTCGCAAAGAAATGAAATACTTTTCCTTCCTTAGGCTAATTATCGTAATAAGTACATAGCCATGGTTACTGTGGATGAATTATTTTTCGGGAGTAAGAGGTTCTTTTCAGTCTTGATTTCAAACTAACACGTTAAATAACGGACGTAGTACTAACGTCATGATAAAAGTTCCTGGGTTCTGTACAGTACTATGGTACGCTATCATCAGTCTAATCAAGCACAATAGGTAAGTTTTTATTTTATAATAGTTACAGTGTCGAAGAGTAAATAAAACTTGTGTTATGGTATGTCATGTGCTTTCTAACACGTAATTAAACAGCCAACAACGACATTACGTAGATGACTATGTACAATGCGCTATATAACAAAGTACATGATTTTGATAGCAAGTGATATAAAAAATGAGGACGCATTAGTGGACACATACCAAGTCGATATTCATTCATTGTGATGCATGAGTTTCTTTTCGTTTTAAATAAAACAGATTTTCCTGATTTTCACTTTTTTCGTAATTTTTGACGTTATTTATTTTTTAACTTACCAGTTTTTTTTAATTTTTCAGATATCTTAATTTTAATTTATATATATTCCATTTTTTGTTTATCCGTATCCAAAATGTGAATACAGCAGTTTCACATCATAAATTCATTAACTTAAATAAAATTTTAAACGGTGAGTGTTCCCTAAACAAAAATAAACACTTAAACTATATTTCCCATACCAAACTTTAATACTTTGTTTCTTTTTATGTATGAATGCATTTACGACGTTTTGTGTTGTATGTACACAAAACAATAAGTACTACAACCTCAAGAAAGGTTATGATCTACAAACCCTCTCAGATACGAAAGAGATATCAACCTAACTGTGAACCATAGAGAAGTTAAAATAACATTTTTAATATAATAAACAAATACGAGAACATCGCAAGGATTCTGCATGCGAAGGTAATTTCAGTAGTGTTAATACAACTCGGATGTGTCGGGTCTGGTGTTCGTATCAGTGGCTTGTATCTTGTGTTCAATTTGCATATAAATTGTGTCTTCCGGTCAGACAGCTCACCAAGATGACACCCGTCTATGATGTACCCATACGTTCCCACGTAAAGTTTATATTAATAAATATTTATAAGTGTGCCGTATCTCTATTTTATGCATAATTTTATCGTTGTCCTTCTGTTTGTTTTTTTAAAAATATGATTGCACACTCGATTGCACACTCAGAACTTGAACAGAAATTAGGTGCTCAGAATGAAAATCCAACCTGCCCTGACGTGTCTCTACCAAAAGGAATTATCTACCAAACATGACATGTCCGGTCGCCTAACAGTAATTGATAACATATTTAACAAACATAATTATTATTAATTTATTTCAGACATTTGGGCCATATACATATGTCTATATATAAATATATTTGAAGTACGAAAAATTTCCAAGAAACTATGTAAGCTATTTGTAAATAACTATTTTCCTAAGGTTTATTACAAACGCAATTGATTACCACTTACGACATAGAAAATGATTAACCATTAATTCATCAAAAATGACGCAACAACAAATAAATCTAAAGCTCGTTCCAAATTTAATTGAACGCACACGTTAATGACGCTCATAAATTCATCTTTTATCGTTACTAAATAAAATTAACATGTATATTAGTCTTCATCACAGTCGGTTCGCAGCGGTTCGGCAATAAAACGATGAAATGAAGCCAATTTTTCAGCAAATCATCTCCGGCCCCCATGAAGTCATCAATATTCATTTTGTGGCGCGCCTCCGAAACAAACACCTTTCCGAAGTAGCACAACACGCATTTTGAAAGGAACTATGATACGGGTGATGGCTGCGTCGGCGCGGGGCGGGAGCTAACTCAATTTGTTTGGATAATTGGCTTGTTTCACGAACGTGCTCTATACCAATATATTGTTTCGTGTTACTGAACAGATTACAGAAACGTAATAATTGGTTTTATGCAGTTAGGATCTAACCAGGTATGTATTTAGTGGACACATGAACATGCCTGTGAGCACTCTGCATTTTAATGGAAAAGCCTGAAAGCTGCGTGTAATGTTTACACACCGTTCTTCTGTTTGAGGGCATAAAGTTACTTATTGGTCCCACATATTATAAATCATGATTAGATTAGATGATGGAATCAGAGATAAATATATGTCATTTGTTAAAGTTTGTGTAAAGAAGCAAAAACACAGTTACACCCCCTTTTCTCTCCTGTATCTCAATCGATTTTCTTTATTTTTATTGTTTATTAGCTATTTTGAGTTATCTGTGGTGAGCGAGTAATAAAGAGTTTTTTTAACTATTCATTCATTTCATTGGAGTGGAACTGAAATATTTTGAATAGTTAGTAAATGAAAAGTGTTCGACCTCCAATATGCAAATATATGTTTTCTTAATATTTTTTACGTTTTTGTAATCGAATTTCGACTACTGAGAGAATATTCATTTAAGCAAAGAGAATACTTAATATAATATACATTACGTTATATAATACATACAAAGTTAAGCTTATAAAACATTATGGTTACTGAACGATATGGCAATGCTATTATGAGTTTATTTTGATGGAAACTAGTATTTATTTAATTTCTTTGCCACGAACATTTTTTTATAAGACATTTCCGGAATAGTATTTTTTCTAAGGTAAATTATTCAATTTATACTTTTTTAATGTACCATATGGCTTTTTAATTTCTAACTTAAATGTCGTTAATTACAGTTCCAAAACGTTTTATTTCAATCGCGCATGATAATAATTTGGACTATTTTTTTATTTGTTCATATATTTCAGTTCTATTTAATATCCTTCTTGCACGTTGATGAACATTGTGTGATTGTGACTGAAGCTACTTTCAGAATTTATCAATGGTCCAGATATAATATTATTTTCACAGAAGTATCTAATCGTTATTAAGGTAAATTGATGATGATAAATTAATTAAGCAAAACACGAGTGATTAAAAGCCCTAGAAATTAAGTCATAGCGATAATGAGGACAATTAATGAATACCATATTTTGCGGACAAAATTTTTCGCGTAATTTTTTCAATACCAATAACTTTTTCAGTAAAATAAATACGGGTTGTATTGTTACTGTGAATATTCATAATTATATATTATGATTGTTTAACGGACATGATTTAGGGTTCCGTAGTGAAAACAGAACCCTTATAGTTTCGTCACGTATTAGTCCGTCTATCTGTAGCATAGCTTTTGTCGTTCGTTTACGAGTACGTAATGGTGAGTACCATTAAATAAATAAATGGTGTAATAAAATAAAAAAACAAAATGAATGTTTTACTTGCCCTTTATATTTATAGACGTTACAATAATTTACTTTGTCGACAATGTCATATTCTTTGTAAGTATCTCTGATATTTCAACTATTTGTTAATATAAAAAAATATATTTTTACAATCTCTGATTTAATTTCAAATGTTTATTAATTACTTTATTTATCCAATGATTTGCAAGCTGAATAAAAACTTATCCTTGTTATTCTACGCATTTGGTTTTACAAGTTGAAACATTGCAATGACAATGTTTCTTTTTCATAACTATAACCTGATTTTTTATTGATTCAATTTTCTTTTTCTTGATAGATTTCAATAAAAGTTTATTTTTGAATATTTTTTTTCCATTAATTTATTAAAACATGTTTTACATACAGTCGTAGAGGCGTATAATTCAAAAGAAGGTCCAGAGAATACCGATATCGTAGAGTAGGTACTTCCCGTAGCACTTCGTAGCGCCAACTCGCTCCTCGTATTTACATATAAATTGTGTCCTCACATGCTGAAAAGATTGCACTAAGATACATAGCTACACAAGTTATAGGTACGTATGATGAATAATGGTTTAATTCAATTGGATTTAGTTGGATATCATTTGTTAGGACTTTGTTTATTTTTTTATATATTTTTTTTTAATTCCTGTAAATTCTCCAATTGTCAAAACATTTATCATTAAGCACATAATTACATTACTCACTTAAGAAATGTAATTCGTTATTTTCTTGTTTAATTTAATGATTTCTTACAATAAATGTATATAATTAAACAAGTGAAAAAATAATTATACAAATAAACTCATATAAAAATCTCAACAAAAATTAGACATTCCGTGTCGGCGGACTTTTTAACATTGTAGATAATTATGAACTGAACCCACAGAGGTATGCCAGTGTTGGGTACTTGCTTCTGGTAGAACTCCATAGTGAGATCTCGCTTTCCTATTTACATATAAATTGTGTCTCGTACGGTTCGAAAAGTCAAGGAAAATATACATATTTGTAATTGTATACTACTCAAACATTTATTGTTATTGTATTATAATGGATACGTTCATTATATTCTGTAAACTAAATGCTTACGTTTTAAATAATGAACTTTTCTTTCTTATAAGTCATTAATATATCTATTTCGGTGGTTTTACGTCCGCAAAATGTGTTTTATCTGAAAACTAGACATGGTCCTAAATAAGAAAAAATGTCATGTTTATACGTAACAAAGCTGACCAAACCATGGATTTCTCAATACCTAATCGCTGTAACAAGTTCAATGAAAATTGGTACTTGAGGTTTATTGAGCCAATTTGAGCAAATTTGAGTTTCGTGTAGTACTTTTAAAAGAAATAAAATATAATGGCAACTGAAACTATGCTGATACTCTACGTTCAGGCCATGTTAGAATATTTTTGGTGATCATTTTTATGTTACTATAATTGATGGTAACTTAAATATAAGCCGTTTTAAAAATATGGTTAATGTCATCTTTAATTCTTCCAAAATAACACAAATAGTTTAAATTTAGATTTATTTTATTGTAATTTGGCTTAATTGTTATCTATTTCAATTTTATTTATATTTAAGTACTCGAATGGGCACCATCTGTAAACTATATAATATAATAAATGCAGGTTTTCTGATCTCACGACATAGTTTTTCAATATTTATGTAATAATTTTTTTTGCATAGGGATGATATTAAGAAGACATTTTTGAGTAGAAGTTACTGAACGTCATCTTTTACAACGAGTAATGATACTCGTACCTATAATGAAAAAAAAAACGTAGGTACGTACCCAAAGAAATTGAAGATAAAACTAAGTTTATTGAATTCTATTTTCAAATTCGACTGCAAAATGCAGGCCCGATTTTATTTATAGCTGAGCTTATATTGAAGCCACAGCTTGATGAGCTGCTTGAGCTGACCGCCGCTGAAGCCAGGCGACGCACGTGCCGCGGCCGCCGCCAACTGCACGTCGTTACGCCGGCGCAGCGCCAAATTGCAACATCCGCAGCCTTTAGCCAGCTTACTCGCGCTTTACCAATTTTCTCGACACCGTAGAATAAAAAGTAATTTATTTATTGTATTATTTTGTAAAGTTCCCAAAGTACTTATTAGTTTATTCATAAACATCATTCATTGCGGTGACAGTAATATTCCGAACATGTAATTTAGGATGAAACGACAATACACAAATAATTACCTCTGCAACAAGTTAGGTCACAAAAAATAATTATTCTTAATAAATAAATGTCTTAAATGTATCAGTTTTGAAGTTAAAGTAATGCCTATAACTTCACGAATAGCTGTGATGCAGGTTTTAAAATATTATAATAGTCAATAGTAATAGTAATTAAAAGTTGAAATGTTCACTTGCTTCGGTGAAGAATAACACGGCGATTGAATGTGTTTATATTATATATATGAAAGTTATTTAAATAATGTTCTCAAAGGTGTGCGAAAGGAGATACAAGTCCTACATTGAAGACCCTATGATGTTGAATCCTTAAACAATGCAAAACACTTTTGCATTACATTTGAAATGAAATGATATGAAAATCTTTATTTTGAGCAACTAACATATCAATACATCTAAATTCTAACTCTAAACTAGGTAAACTTGTAACATATATAGGGGCCCTCTCTGTACTTAAAATTTAACCTACGCTACACTTACTATACTGTTGTATTGTTAAGCAATAACTATATGCATACTCCGGATAATAAACTCAATAACTTCACTTATAGTAATCAACAAAACGATAGATTCATTATGTTTCTGTAAATATTTTGCTAACTTTAAGCACGTATAACGCTGTTGGTATGATATCTATTAATGTGGTATGACTTTATACTTGGTAAAACCGTAGTGAAACGGTGGATGCGGCGACGTGGTTAAGCGGGCGCACGTCCGCGCCGCCGCAGCGACCCCGCCGTCGCCGTCGTTAGGTAAGTTCGCGCCAAATTTCGATCTCCGCAGTGTTCAGTTAATTCACTTAAATGTACTTATGATATTCTAGTTTACTGACAGAATTGTAGCAATTTTGCAAATGTAGTTTATGTAGTTGTTGACCTTAACCACGAGTTCTTGTGGAAATTGATGTACGTATTTTATATACAAAACTCAGGTATATACATATAATAAAGCAGAGGCTTATAAATTTGGTTCCAACCTAATGTAACCCAAATCTCACATATTTTTAGGCATTCTAAATTTTTGTTATCTATCGCAATGTTCAAAATGTTTTGCCTATCACAATATTCAAAATTATTAATATTTGCCAAATAGCCTTGAAAGAAATGCCAAATAGTGTAAGTGTACATTGCAACCTATAATATTATTTGGATAGATATATACATTTGTACAGTGATAAATTATTATTATTAAAAATATAAAATTTTTAATGAAACTTGCGAAGGTACTTTACCACTGACGTCCCACTCAAAAAAACTAAACTAGCAACTAAAGTCAGCAGAGCAAGTTATGCTCGCAGTATTTTCTCCTTGTTAACCTGAATACAGTTGTAAAAAAGAGAACGAAGAATACTTACTAAAAGTTGAAACTTTTCAACTAAAAGCATTTATGTTTCAGAGAACAACAACAAAGGGTACCTGTTTAAAATAACATGAGCTAGTGAGAACTATGGACCGAAACTTCAAACGAGGTAAGTTCGGTGAAGGTACCCACTGCTTCGCCGGCAGAAACCGAACAATGCGTCAACCCTCACCGACGCTGTCTCACCGAGAACGCACGTCCACAGTCTATAACGACCCACTCTTGTTTACTTTACCGCAATGAATTTCTTTACAATATTTACGTTTTTTTTTTAATTTTGAATACATTTGAGTACAATTCTCGGTGGCGGTTGTGCGCCCCCGGCAATCTCCAAATTGCCTCTTTATGTGCAGATGTTCCGACCCTCGGTTTTTCCGTCTTTTGAATGTCGTTTTGCTGTTAAATAACGTGCTCTTTTATTGTAATGTGAATCTTTAAGTTCACTTTCTACTTACATCAGTGAACATTAGCCGAACAGTTGGTAATAAAGCATGTTTTATGGTTCGTAAAGCAGACTAAGATTAGTCGTTTATCAAGTGGTACAAAAACTCTTCTTGGAGTTATATAAATTACGTAGGTTCTTCGAACGTATATGAACTCGAGGTATATGTTACAGATAGTAAAAATTTTTATAATGTTGGATACAGTTTTAACCTAATTAGTTCGGTTGAAACGTCACCTCACCTCGAATGCGTCAAATTCAAAATCGGAACACATTTTTACAAACTATCTAACTTAAAATGTTTAATATTGTTTATTGGGTCAAATCTTACTGGTTGAAATAGAATTACTTCCTCTTACTTCGATTACAATGCATTTTTTATATTAGGTATATAACAATCGGCTCGTTCTAAACTCGATCGCTATAGCTTCCATATGAGAAATCACTTTAGCGGTTTATGCCATAGACGCAAAGTTTTATATACACATAAAATTTACATAGTTTTTTTTGCATTTAATTTACTATAAAAGCATGGTTAAATATTTTTAACGTTAATTTATTCAAATTATGTATAATTCAAAATTTTTATCACTAGCGCTCGTGAAAGAAAATATCGAGAATGTACATAACACAAGTTATACTTAACACGCACAAGTATTTGAAATCAGTCAATCCACATTTTGCAGACACTAATATCCTTAAGGTACAAAACCCAATATTTTTTACTGGGACAAATGCGATGTCACAACGGACAAATTCATGGTCAGAATTTTGAAGTTAGTTATGTATGTATCCAAAATTATGTTTAATAGTTCCATGAAAGATGTTATCACCAAGGAACTTAAATAGTTTAATGTTGTCAGAGATATGTCACCTTAACAATCGACTCGATTCACTTGGAAGTCATGTTTCGAAGGATAAAGTTGGTTGTAAAATTAGTAATACTTTATTAGTAAAAAATACTCAGAAATGTAAATCATTTCCAACTTCTGAATATTGTTTAAGGACAAGAAATTAAATCTTTCAAATGTTTTTATAGGAAAAGAAATAGAAATTACTTAATTAAATATTTCAACTTCTTGACCGCACAAAGTGTCTGAGTATAAATATACGTATAGCCGGTGTTATGAAAGCAAAGAAAACTCAATTTTCAAAATTGCCTTTGCGAACAGAATTCCTTTGAATTTCATTTCAATAAAGATCACAATTACACGTTTTACAACATTCGAACTCATTTATTTTTCCTACAAAAAAAATATTTCCCGTGAAGCAAATTAATTTCTTAGTAAGTATTATACTTCTTTCAAAACCTGAATAAAATTGAGAAGGATTTCATAAAAAATAGACGAGCCGTGGGCCTGCGGCTACCGCCAAATTAACTGCGTCGTTATTTACAAGATTTTCTTCCTTCAGCCAAGTACGGATTACATACCATTACGAATTATATTAGCACGAGATATCCCGCATTTTACATTTAAATGTATTACTTCTCGTTTTGTAATTAACTATAAATTGTAATATATTTACAAGTTGTTTTTCAAGCGCAAGAAATTCAAAATCGTGCTTCTCGCAATTACTTAGATCTCTAAGTAATTCTGCTCTCTAATATATTTAATATGAATAACCGTCTAAGTGGCAAACGAGCCACCTGATGGGGAGTGTTCATCATCGTTCATGGTCATCAGTAACAATACAGGGGCAACAAGGAATCCAGGGAATCTTAATCAACAGGGAGACCGTGTCACAGAACAAATAACTTACTTTATTGAGATATATAGACCGTTTGAAAAA
>DWPA01005239.1:0-12011 GCA_018251375.1 Calpodes ethlius
AAATCGTTGGAGCCGTTTCCGAGATCGTTGATATATATATATATACAAGAATTGCTCGTTTAAAGATATTAGATAAAAGTACAAAACTAGTTTTATAGCCTTCAATGAACCAATCATCGATCGAACCTTGTTGATTGGATATCTATTCAATCACGACGCGGTACGAAAACCGTAAATAAATGGGTTTTCATCTTAAGATTTCTCTAATAATACGTAGGTACTTCATAATATAATTTCTGTGCCTATATGTATTATATTCATATTACTTATTCGTTATATGCTAACAGACAAACAATATCCATGATAAATAACTTAAAAAGCATACGATATAAATTTGTTGTATATAAAACATCTATAATAATGCTTTAGAAACATAAATATAATTAAGTATATCACATATTTCCTTAGAGATTATTTAAAATAAATGAAGAACCTAATTATCATAGCTTCCGTTTCCGAATTCGATTTATTTTCTCAATATTCGATTATATTTACAAAATGTCAATTTAACTAACAAAGATAGTGTGTCATATAAAGCCATGCCGTAGTAAAACTAAATATTGTCTGTGGTTTTGCTTTTTAAACTAGAATTTCAAGTTCCGTAGCCTTAACTGGAGGTCACGTTAACAGATAAAGAAAATTCCTAAGCACGTTCATATATTTATACCAACGTTTAATTACGGGTATGCATCTCAGTCAATGCATTATGATACCACTCCCACATAACCATCTCATATTGCATTATATTTATAACGCAAGCCATGTCAAAAATTAACGAGTCATGCATTCAAATGTCGGTTCTCGTGTACTATTCGTATTATCTTATAAGTACAACCTAATGTGATGTCATAGTGTATAGGAATGCCATGAAACGTTTCGCAATTGATGGACGTGGCTATACACGATAGCTCTCATCCCTACGATGGAGATTCGTTTTGTTACAGGTGAGATATTTAAACAATAGATACATTTTTAAGGTTCCGTAAATTGAGCAAGAACTTGTTGAGAGGCCGACGATCGACAGTGAGATGAGGACTGAGGGGGGATCAACAGGTGTGCAGCGCACGCGCATACTCATGGGAGCCACACGAAGGCCATGTCGCGCGTTCTCTAGTGTCGCAAGTATACGTTAAGTGAGTTAAACCTTACATTGTCAACAGATCTTTCAAGGTTACTTTACTAACTAAAACATACTTCGTAGGTTTTGAACGACTATAAATATTTATTATACAGTTGTGCCTTCTATTACGATTTTCTCATAAATTTACTAAAACCCTTATAATTTTTGTATCGCTAAATGCATTGGAGTTTTACCACCTGTATTGCAGAAAGAATTATTCATAAAACTTACCTCCTTGAGACCGTCGAGTCGCCCGAGAGACTTGGATTGTCGCAGTGGTAAAAAAGCTTTGAGGGCATCGATGCGCGAAGTTCGTTCTGGTTCCGCGTAGTTTGCGGCGGTGAGGTCCGCACAAGATAGACGAGCCTTACGTCTCTTGTCAAGCAACTGTTTGGCGGTGCGAGAACGACGCTGCACCGGGACCACTTCTTCTTCTGGTTCGCTGCACACTTCGCGGGCCGCGTGGACCGTGTGTCGCCGCCGTGATACCGGCGGTGACGTCAGCCGGGACACCAACGACTCAAACATTGCACTAGCCGCTGTGTCCGGAACACCGATAGCGCACGAAGATCACTTCACCCTCACTTAAACCCATATTGCTTTGTTGCCTTTATTTCCAGTATCGTCGAGTGCCTACAACGAAATAAACTATTTGACGACTATGAACGGAACTCGAAATGGTGAATCTTCAGGCCTTGAATCGAATTGGTCACGATCTAAATGAAATTACAGTATTGTTCATCCAAATTACGAGATAGATCATTGACCGCGTGACATCGGAGCGATGTCATTGAATTTAAATTGTCGTGAGCACACTCGAAATGGTTTGTGCAGGTCCATTCATGAAAAGTATACACCGTGTCGGACTGTACGCAATTCCGGAAATGGCGAACGCGACTACATGAAACAAGAGCTCATTTATGCATAGGCACGGGTCGTTTTAACAATAAAGTAATTGCCGAAATGTTAACACAAAAAGGTGTCGAAAGAGTTGAGATGTTCTTTTTCACACGTATGTTTGTGATACAATATAGGTTCGTTAACCTGGTTACCGCGTTTTGTAATTAAGAGAGACCGGGCTGGCTCCTAGTGGAGGCGAGGCGTGGTCGTAGCTGGGAAGTGTGCCGATGTCGCCGGTCGTCGGTCACCGGACCCCGCACCAAAACATTGTCGTGGCACTCTGCCACGGCCCGCTTCGCGCATCACATCGAAATAGACTCGAAGGCCAATAACAGATAGAGAAAATAGAAGCAACTATAGTTCCTTGCGATTCATCTCGTACACGACGCCAATAATAGTTATGTTAATCGCAACTTGTTTCTATATAAAAGAAGTATTGAGAAAGTTTTAACGAACCTAAACTAGATATTTGTATTGCCACAGAAACAAATATTTCGTAGTACTTCCAGTCTGTATGAGATTTGTTCCATAGAACGCTTTTTTTAGTTGTTATCGGATAAATACATGTTCATAAGTTTGCGACATTGGTTAATAATGTCAAAATGGCGTTAAAATATCAATAAAAGATTTGATTGTCAGAAAGCAGCTGAAAAACTTAACAATATCGTTTAAAAGTAAGTCAATTCCAATTGAATGAGAATGTTTAAAAATAAATTTATTAGAAAGTGAAATTATAAAGTCTATGTTCTTTGCGTTAGTAAAGAATGTTTTTAACGGTAAGTAGAAATGTAATCTAGAAACATTACGGTTTTTATGCTACATCAGATACACACGTAATATCTGTCGTGTTTCGAAATTTATACATCGACCTACATTCTGTCCGCTCAAATGATTTAAACAATAACGAAGCGTCACAGATCACAAGATAGATATAAACAGGAGCTGATGCTGCAATACAAATCAAAGTTAGTACTAATTAAAAACCTAGTTCAAATAAACAGATAGAGCCTAAAATACAGAAACAGCGTCGTAGCACGTCATGAACATGGTGTGTCATGTAAGAAGTTCGATAACGTATTGTTGATTTTAAAAAATAGTGTAAGAAAAACTTTTTTATAAACATTCCTGATAAATTTCAAAATATCCTGCTATTATACTAATTACACGACTATTGCAAAACATTGCAGAGCAAAGCAAGCAAGCTAATGTTTATCGTAATGGAGACAGCTATCACAACGTAAGTAAACATTTGACAACAAACAACCATAATTGAGAGGCGACTCAACTTAAGTCTCAAGAAGATCAGGCCGCCTTGGGTGCGGCCTGCAGGGCTGTCGGCTGCGGACGGCGTTTGTGGAGCATGGCTCAGCTAATAAAACGGTTAGTCCTAAGCCACTCGGCGACGTTGACGCAAACCGGTATGCGGACCGGTCCCACACCCCCCGCGCGATCACCTCCTCTCGCTCTTCTAAAATACACGCATCCACATCACCTTATCAAGAGAGCCATTGCGGCTAAGCTTGTTGTCTGCCTGCTCTCTTATTTCACACACCGCCCGGCCCAAGATAGCTCGTATCGGATTCAGCGTTGGGAGCAGACTCCGGCTAAACTGGCAACATAATATCCGAGCCGTGATCCGACTAACCGCAGTTTAGATTAAACGCAATCTCGTGCACTAAGAAGCATCTAGTTTCAAGGGTACGTATATGTACAGCAATCGAACATTATTTCAACGATGTTTGTACACCTTGCATTATTGTGATGCAACCGTAACGAATGCGGCAAATATTTAAGCGCGAAGACGGAGAAGAAATCTAATGTACCGTGAAAACAATTGGCGAAAGTTTGGTATAACAAGTTAACCAATAGCCGAGAGCACTGACAAAGGCGCAGATTAGAAAGTGTGTTGTTGTATATCAGAGAGCCCGTGATACGGGACAGGCAGGCACACGCTCTGATTGGCGCCCTATCTGAAAATCTGTCGCGGCCGGCGCACGCGCACCAATGTACCTATACAATGCACCTTTTATGTGGTTTATGGAGTTTATGTCCGATTTGATCGAAGAAATCCTATTAACTTTTATTACTGACAACATTTCCTTCAATTACATTTATGTTACCCTATTATCGTCTTTAGAACTTTATAGCTATTCGGTTAAATCGAGAGTCTTAACGAACAAAATTGTTTTTTGATTGCGTGAAACATACACAACTTGAATTAAAGTTATAAATAAAAGACCTGAGGACGTTTCTACTGAGGTCGAATTAGTTATTCAATTGTAGTGTGTAATCAGAGAATAGACAAAATGCAATGAAGGATAAACTGCTATAAAAATTTGATGCAAGAAAACTGCAAAGAACTCGTACATTAGAACCGTGTTCAAAACCGATTATGAATGATGTGAAATTATTCTTATTTAAACATTTATTCCTAAACAAACACAAATCCGTAAAGAAATCTATCAATTGAGAACGTGGATTGAGAATAGTTTAATACGGAAACGTAGATTAGGAGGTCAGGCGGTGACCTTGGGGTGTAAGTGGGTCGGTCGTGAGATGGGCTATCGGGTGGCAGACGTCACGCTCCAGCCCACCAGACACAGCCGCCTCGTCTCGCTGCCCGCCCTATCACCGATTTATATGGGACAGATTTGAGTTTTGTTTATCTTATTATGTCTACCATAGCTTCAACACAAACGAATCAACAACGTTAGGTATTTATTGCTGATGAACAAATAACTGATTTATTTAAATACCTGTTTTCTTAAATCACGCTAGCAACCACAGACAAAAAATTATCACTAACCAGAATTGCTATAGCTGTATGAGCAAACCTAAGATCTATGAATAGCATTGTTACATCGCGTTATGGCTAAGCGGCAGAAAAAGTCTACGAACAACAGTATTTCATTGTTGATAGTCTGAAAAACGTTTCTTTATGACTCTGTTTTTATTTTGATGTTTATTACACTCTGTGTACCAAATCGACCATAAAATGAGACTATAATAAAATCGCAAGAAGACGGTTGTGACGTTTTTGCAAATAAATCTGTTGAAGTAACTATCTATATATTGGAACATCAAAACAATTTGGTGAAGACAATTTAATGTTCTCTGAACGACCTCTACCGAATGTAGAACGTTCAGAAATAAGAAGACCAAGAATAACAATAGCACAATGTATTCATTTTCCAAATTCTATCTATCACGATCACGGACCAAACCTACTATTCTTACAATCAGTTGTAAATAATGAATCGAATTGCACCTATCAAAATAGTTAATTTTAAAAGAAAAATCGAGATTATTTTTGTACATTTGTGGTGAAAAAGTTTTGAGGCTATAAATGAAAGAAGAAAGTAAAACTCAGACTTACAATTAGTGGATCCGTCAGATAAATAGAAAACATAACCATAAATATTTTCCTTTATTTTGATTATAATTTTCACATCATATTTCTCACAGATAAAATTTCTGGAAACTAGAAGCAAAACATATTTATAAAACTAGCTGGATCACGCATATTTTTAAAACTAATTTTGAGGTTAAAAGATGTGGAAATTTCTACGTAGTCTTATACAGTGCAAGAGATAAAACTTTCAAGACACTTTGGATACTGAACCCTAAAGATAAGTTGTGCTAGTCAGTCACGTACAATGAGCGCCGGACTAAGCTTGACTTTTTCGATCAAGTGTACGGTGGAATTAGAAGTATGACAAAATAATCTACCACTGAGCACGGAATCGTTTACTTATAATGAAGAAACGTGAGTGAAAGCCAGGGTCCGCGTTTTATTATTTTCTTTAAAAGGTTTGATGGGCTTAGAAACAGATCTAGTACTCCTCCTATTCGCTCAGATAAGTACACTTATAAGTACCACGGGCTTGTAGTAATTTTTAATTTTGGGCTTTGAATTTGGGTAGCTGTACCACCGTGACCTTTCCTATTACTACGAAAGAATAAACCTAATGGGATAATGTTAAACTAATGATTGCTTAATTGATCTTTACAAACGTTGAACTTCCAAACATAAGTCATAGTCAAAACTACAAGAAAATATATTCTCCTCAGGAACTACTTAGAAATAATTTTGTTTTATATTTTATATCAACGTTTCATGATAAGAATGTCTCCAGCAAGAAGTTTATAATTTTCAGGCAGAATTACTTAATTTAACACATGTATCTTAAAAATCCAACATCTAAGAGTAAAAAACCAAAATTATAGAAAATATGGTGCCTTGTCAGCGTCCAGAAGATCTCATTCTTCATAACGATGGATTCAACATTTTGCAATGAAAGATGTAATTTACGCTAGCAAAGTAGCATTTAAATGATATTCGTAATCTTAGGGAATTATGTGGCTAGACTGTTCAATAACAATAAAAATGCAGTTTCATACAAACTTCCCTCTTATGATATCTTACGTATAAATATAATTCTGTATCCTGAATGAATGAACTGTACGATATTCTATTCAAGCTAACCTCCGACACAAACCATTCTAGACAGGTTTCGTCAAGTGTATAGTACAGCGCTTGAGTTACATAAACATCTCATCCGGCCCACAGTGACATGAGAATTGTGTCAATTGAGACGGCGATGACTCCTGAGTGTTCTTAAGGGCTGGAACCGTTACACCCTACATACAAGATTCTATAATGTAAGCAACGGCGTGACAGAGTTAGTTAAATGTTTCTAACTGTTGCTTGGACTGTACCTACGTCGATGGCTGTAGATTAAGACGGTTGTGCATATACTGTGTTATTATTTTATCTCATATCTATATGTACTACAATTGCAGTAGGGCTGTCAATACATTAAATATTTTTGGTAATTTGATGAGGTATTTAAGATGATATTATAATAATAATTATCATTGAAACAAATTAATGGACTAAAATTATACGTATTATAAATTTATTCGTGGTTATTATTTTTTTATTGGGTTAAAAATACTGAACAATCACTACAGTGCTTGCATAGGCTTAGTTTTAACAAAAAAGCTCCAAACTATACTAAAAATGAATAAATATTATGGAATCGGCAAAAATAAACAACCTGAATATTAAGAAAGAAGTCAACAGAACAAAATAGATGTTGTTTGTGAAGAACGTTATCAAAAAAAAATACAATGTAATAAAATTTAATTACGCTTAAGAAATAAAACTCACTTTAAATATTAGAATTAAGTTCACGCAACTGGATTTATACCCAGAGTCAGTTACCTGTCGTCTCTTCTTAAGACATAAAATTTTATGTTCTCTTTTAGACAGTCGTAAAATGTCTTACTAACTGCTCTAACCAGCATTCTAAGCCCGACTCAAAGTTGTTAATCCGTTTGAAGTTACCAAAACATCGTAAACAATGCCTTTGAACCCTTTTTAAGTTCAGTAAATATGTGTTCAGTTACTATTAATACCGACGTTATGTTAAACTGGCTTCTAAACTACTAACTTGTTGTTTCACTACAACAATTGTGTCGTAACGCGTTAATTGGAGCGCTAGCAAAGACACTACTTAGATGTAGCCAAAAGTTTAACGCGCTATTTAATGCGGTAATCTAAACACTAATTAAATATCAGTAAAATTCATTCATTCATTCCATTAATGTAGCCAAGATTTTAATTATTTAAATAACGCGTTAGTTATGCTGTATTTAGACGCCATCGTCAACACTAACGTTAAAACAGACGTAACTGAAGTATTACAAACTTAGGAGTTACGACACATTACGTACCTAAATTGATAAAATTGAACTGACAATATTTGTTTTGTGATAAGTACGTAGTGAAAGACGCGTGAAATTTGTTAATAACTTAGAGCAATTATCTTATCTCGGCTCATTAACTCCACCCACTTACGCTGCGTAAAGCATTTGGGTCAATCTTTTAAACGCCTTATTTAAAACGTTAGTGCCGGTAAATCATTTTAACTACAAGAAACTTATTTATTTCAAAATCATACTTTACTTTAAAAATAAAACATGATCGCAAGTTGTAAAAAATTTTGAAGACGCGCTTAATTTTTTTTTTTATACTTATGTGTCAAATATAAACATATTCATTAAAAAGGTCTTTTACTCAGAATATACATCTACGTAACTTCTGAGGTATTATATCTCAGCGTTGCATGAATAACCTTGTTAGAATAACTCAATGAATTAATCTACCATACTCGTAGACCTTATAAACATCCGTACTAATATTATAAATAAGAAAGTGCCTTTGTTTATTTGTCCTCTCGAGACGCAACGTGTCGTCAGTTTGATGTAGATAATCAGGAGACTGTAGAGTGACATAGAACAGTTTTCAAAGCGAAAAATCACCTCATTTCTGCAGGAAGATCAATTATGTTGCTTATTTGAATCCTTTTGTGAGTTTGTATGTAGTTACTACGTTATTATTGAGTTAAATAGCCTATATGCCAATATATCAATTCCACCTGGTCACTACGGCATTGGTCGCTTTATTTGGACATATTATGAAAAGTACAGATCATTTCGTAATTCAAAACATTGTAAATAGAATAAAAATTGGTACTATTAACCATGGGATCTCGTATATTGTTTTGACATAAGAGAGTTTCTCCTGTTACGATTGCAAATGACTATCATACCAAAAGATCTGAGTTGAAATTTATCGAGGGACAAAGAGTGAGAGTTGCAATTATTTCTTCATTTAAAATAGTTTGAACTAATGTTTATTTAATAGCTTTGCGTATTTACTGTACACACAAATGAACTTAACAATACACACAGCGTTAAGAAAAGGGTTTGTTACTCATTTCTTTTAGAATCCACAATGTTTGACTTACAACCGACCTTAATAGACCTACGCAGTATTACAATGCCAGTATTACAGAAAAAGAATTAAGCATGAATTAAGGGGTCGACGAATTTTGGCCTAAATATCGTAATGTTATAATTCAAAATGTACACATATTTTGTATTAAAGCACAAATTTGAGTTACATATTATTAAAAACGTTATGAAATTAACTTTGGAACAACTGCATCATCATTTCTAGTTATCGTTATGAACTGAACGTTCATATTTTTTTTGTCTGCGTAAAGCTCAAAATGCCGTAAGAAATAAGAGCACATGCCCATACGAAAAAATAATAAAAACGACACTATACAAAACATAATTATCTAATATAACGTACCTATGTTTTAGTGCACGTGAGGAGTTATCTTAAGAGGTAACTAAAATATAATTATGTCATGAATACACTTAGAAGGTTTAAAGTCACGAAGGAATTACAATTACCTATGGTAAAGAGTTCTCTGCAATCGTGACCTAAGTAATTTGTTATTCAAATATAAACAAATCAGAATATATTGGAATGTGAAATGGGAATGGTACGTTCTTAGTTTCAAGATAGATATTAACTATTCTTAGAAAAGCTTTGTTAAAAATTTAACTTTAATATGAACTCTTTGATACTACCACATGTAATCATAATTTGTTACCAAATCTTTTGATTGAATTCAGATGTTCTCAAGTTGCACAATCGCTAACAGATCAACCGACGCGCAAAGATTGAAAGACAGTACGTAAATAAATCTTAAATGCTAACTCAGGTCAAGTAAATCAGGCGGGTATCGACTAACTACTGTATTAAAATTGAGATCAATGCCTGCAATGAACCGCATATAGATTGCAGCTAAGGAGATATAATTTACCGGCATTGTTAGCTTTGAATAAAGTATCTGTAACGGCAACAAAATATTCGAATTTCAGTATCAATAGACTTTGCCAAAGGTCACTCTACTCTGTGTCAATAAAACTAAATATAGGTAACAAAGCGAATAATAACTTTGCATATATTCAATCCAATCTGTTTTCTCTTTAAAACTTTGCATCTATCAAATTAGAAATCCTGTTTATTGCGATGTTATTTTTATAACGATACGTCAATAAATGAGTGCATCAGACACGAAGACAGCTACACGTGGAAACGTGAAGCCTTACCACAGTAACCCTATTTACTGCGACAGTGCTGCATGGCCTATATATGCAGCTCACAGCTATTCTTCCGATAGTTGAACACAATTTTCTATAGCAGAAGGTACGAACTATTAGGTGTAGGTCATTAAATAAGTAATAAAGACAAACTATTTAAAAAATAAACACTTAGTGCTTGAACAGAGAGGTTCCTCGAGAGATAGTAACGTGAAGGTTAAATTTCAGGTACCTATTACACGATTTACAGTGATTGACTGGCTCGTAATATGATTAACATAATCCTAGTGACGTCAGCTCCATACATCGGTTTGAGACTAAATTTCTTATTACTTGGCACTAATACAATTGTGTAATACGAATGTGCTTACAACCGGAAAGAAATAAGCCAAATTTTACAAAAGAAATATTGGCTTGTGACAACGGCGTATAAATATATTTGTAGCACTAGTATCTTGCAGTTTATGTAATATTTAGTGTTATAATCATTATAAGAACTTACTACAAATTTGTAGGAGAATGTTATGATATACCCAAAAGTAATAATTTTGATACTCATCATCGGGAAGAGGGACAGATCAAAATGAATGCCCACAAAAATTTAACCTCAAGTCAATAATATCATCATTATTGTACAACGAGGTATAAATAATTTTCAATTTACTAAGAAGATTACTCGCTTTAAATGAGTTGTGTGAAAGATAGTAACTGAGCTTGTTTCAGAACCAACAGATTTTCGTTTTCCCTCAACATAAGAACATTTTAGTCAAATAAAACTCTATATGGTATATGAATATTCACGTGAAAGTATGTTTGGTCAGCAATATTTTTTCCGGTTGCGATCATACTAATAACACGTCACGACACCAAACAGGGTCACACGCCAAACTTGCTGTTGATGACAATTTGAGAGAATTCCGGTTTAGGGAATTAAAAAGTTACCATTTTTTTCAATCATCGTTGTAATTTACTTGCCACCCCAGTTTCCTGTAAGTTACAGCGTTTATGCACTGGCAGGAGCCTAAAATAAATAAGTCCTCGCAGAAGAATAAAAAGATTTAATATGACCAGTTTTAAGTTCAGAAAGTAAACCGAGATAAAGTAAAGTAAAATTTCGGTATGGATCTATAAACCAAACTTGTAATGTCACTTAGTCATGTTATTAATGCAATTGACCATATCCCATATCAACTAAACTGCAAACAAATTTGCCGAGTAGCAATATCTATGCGATTTTTCGAATTTATTATTATGTTCGATTAAGGTTTCGAAATGTGAAGTGAATTTAAAGCTAGGTTATATTTTCGATAATAATTACCCACGACGGAACGGAGACGGTATATGCGTTTGGGGTGTGAGGCTGTAGTATGTTTGTTTAATTGTTTTTGCTTATATTTCTGTGAAAATAGTGTTTTAGATATCGAATTTTGAATTACATCGTCGTGCATAGTATCTAGTCCTCGCTAAAGACATTTGACCTGTTTTTCTATACGCGCCAAAAGAATTATAACTTCAAATGGCTCAATAACACGAGCTTTGCCAATTTCAGTTGCACCTCCACAAATAACTTTAGAAGCGACAGTGTTTTAACAGAATAAAGACATTGTTAGGCGCACTGTTGGTTTAAGTCTTGATATTTTACCACGATAAGGTGTCTTTAATAACCAATGAAAGTGAAACGAAGAATGGGCTGTAACAAGTGTCAAGTTGGTAATGAGGTTATAATCAGATCTTCCGGCAATCCGATTGGTTCGAACGGAGGCTGAAGTAGAAAGCGTCGTTAGAACAGGCCCTGCAAGCCATTGCGGATGTATAAACTAAGGATTGTAATATTACAATCAAATATTTTAAGAATATTCTTAAAATATTTTCTATGAACAAATCTGAATTTCTGAAATGTCACCTGTCCTTGAAATGCACTTGCTCTTAAAATTACAAATGCGCTATGAAGAGATTCAAGACGAACGTCAACAAAATTTTACTTGACATAAGTAAACGTGGGTGGCTATTGAATGAGAATATGAAC
>DWPA01005240.1:0-12010 GCA_018251375.1 Calpodes ethlius
AAAATCCATTACTACAACTTATTTTGATTAGGTTATTGCATTAGAATTTAGAATCTTCTCAAATATGAGAATGGAACAGTACCAATTATTCGGTTATGAGTAAGCGTAGCGAAAATAATACTCTTTTTGACTCTTTAATCTGTACCGAACACTTGATTCACCAAATCACAAGCGTGTATTAACCTCCGTATTCACAAACAATTCTATGAAGTCTTACAGTGAAGTTTAAAAAGAAATGATCAATTCGTTTTCTCATTCTCGTCTTTGATCAAGTTCAAGCAGCTAGAGTGAATTACATAGGAATAGAAACAATCGATCCTCTTTTTATTTCACTTACAGATCTCATAGTATTGTTTGTGAATACGGGGTGAGTGTACTCGGTATCTTACTATTGTAAATACTGAATGCTCCGAGTTTGATTAAATCATTAATTTTGTTACGTTTCAGCTGCTTGTAAATAGAGGCTGTAAATATAACAATAGAAGGTAAAGATGAGTTTGGGTGCGCGCGCCACCAAGGGTGGTGCGAAGGGGGGGAAGGACAAACAACAGGACAAAGCCAAGGCAACAGACAAACAAACTCCTAAGGAGAAAGTCAAGCCACAAGTGAGTACTGTTGAATTTATTATATTTCATTTGAAATAAGTTTTTAGACACTGTTTGAAATGCTACGCCTTCGTAAGCCAAGCCTCTGCTATGAAGCAATCCCGGAAAAATTACATTGAGAAAGAATTCTCCGTTAAATCAAATCAATACAGTTTTATTTAGTACTTATTAACCTTATTATTAGATAAATTAAATAAAATGTAAAAAAATAAGGCAAGGAAACAAATTAATATGAATTTGGCAAAGACCACCTAATAGATTGTGTATTGTTTTGAGTGCGACATAATTATATGAACGTTGTACGACTTGTACGAAATAAATTAAAAACTGTGTACTTACGTGCAAGTGACATGGTGCATGAATGTGTGCGTGCGACTGCGGGCGCGTGTGTATTTATATTTGTATGTGTAAATATAACGTGAATTGTGTTGTATTGCAGGCCACCACAGAACAACTCCGTATGGCGAACATGATCGATCGCAAAAGCGACGATATGTGCGACGTTCGGAGGATGGTGAGTGTTTTATTGGTTATTTTAAAATTAGAAATTAGACAAGTGATCTCCCATTGGTCAAAATTTATTCACAGTTGATAATCACAGGAAAACATAAACATAAACGCTAACACACTCATACCCCCGCAGTAGGATTCCCTGTGCCGCGGGAGGCATGGACAACACAAATATACGTCACTATCACCCATGACCCGAGAACAAACATTTATCTGTCACATAAACATCTGCACCGGCCGGGAATCGAACCCAAGACCGCTCGCTTCGCAAACAGGGTCACTACCAACTAGGCTACGGGGCCGACAATGAATATGAACATTTTGATTTTTTTCTAGTCTGTTATTATACATTCTTAGTGAATATACATTTTTAATATATCGAAGGGTCAAGGACTATTTGGTTAAGCGACATGTTTGCTGATTACAGTGGATCCGGGTTCATTTGACGTAGAAAAAATTACCGATTCCGAAAATGTGTATAATTCAATATAACCCGAAATGTCGTTTAAACGAAATAGCATTTCAGTCGTCGATAAATACTTAACTCACGAGTATAAAACAGTGCAGGATCGTTATAATAAAATAATTTAGTGCTACCATGAACCCCCTTTAGATCATTATGAACCACTAGGGGTCCAAATGGATCTCTTTGGGAATCCGAGGGTTAACTTAAATAATACGAAACTTTACAAGCTACATAGCACAGTGACTTGAGTGTGTGACTCCGTTCCCCAGGTGAACGAGCTGATGGAGATGACCAGGCGCACAGAGGAGGAGGTGTGCTCGGCGCTCCACGACTCGGACAACGACATGGTGGCCGCCTGCAACCTGCTGTTGGAGGAGACCCAGCGGATACAGGTATAACACTCACTATTATTGGCGTGGTGGACTAAGGCCTTTATATCTCACATTGTGACCAGAGCCTAGCAGTGGGACAGTTTTGGGTTGTGACGATGCTGATATATGAATCGTATAATAGCAATCATCGCTACATCCAATTGTTGCAGAAGAAAAATAAAATTTCTAAATTGATTATTTAATGTGTATTTGGTACTAATTGCATTTCTTTGATTATCTTTATGAAATGAATATTTATTACCTAGCACAAGTGTAAAGTAAATTCGTCATGTAAAATAGTCTTCTGAATGTGGTGGTGTTTGAAATTGGACGAAATATGTAAATATAACGATGACAATAATAATATTGAACATTTTTATTGCTAGTACTCATTAAAGTTAACGAATATTGTGTTTACGAATTTTTGTTAAACTACAGGGGCTCTTTATTGGATTACGACTTAGATCATATCCAGGACATATACTATTTTTACTGTAGATTTTTCTGCAGGTTGTCGTATATTGTTAAGTTTTAGCTATTTTGTAAAAAAAACGGATAAAGCAGCTACTGCTACTACTGTTTGTATTGTATTATAAACAGTGATCAAAACTACGGTGAGGTTAAAAAGCCGATAGAAATATGAAATTTAGTCCAGAATACATTTGGTAATTTTATATTAACTGTACCACAATCACAGGGCGAGTGGCAGACAAGAGAAAAGAAAAAGAAAAAACCACCGCAGCCCGCGGGCAACGGGGAGCTGGAGCCGCCGAGGGACCAGCGGGACCCGCGCTCGCGCTCCGGACCCAGGCCTCGTGAGTTGAACACACACACATACACACTTATAACTCACGTACTTGCAAACTGTGTCAGGCGCTTTCGTCTGAGGTTTTCTCGAAGCAGGGTCTTTTTAAGAAAGACGTTAAAGGACCTCTTCATTAAGGTCGGCGTTGCATCAACTCCTATAATGTTGTGTATGTCCAGAGGCGATGGTGATTACAAACCATCAGGTTGGCCCATCCGCTTTTTCGTCTACAATTCAGGCTATTTTATTTACTAAAAACGGTCTCAAAAAAACTCGCACGTAAAGTAAGCACGCACGTAAGCGCACAATCTGTTTAGTGTTTTCTCCGCGCAGTATCATTTTATTAATATTCGTATATAAGATTACTGGACGTCAGGGCTGTTAGCGTAGGTTAGTCATGTTAGTAAGAATTAGTGATCGTCTGGTTAATTAATTTTTAGAAATTTGTCTACTTCAAAGTTAAGATAAGTTAAGATTGCATCTTGCATAAGTATAACCGGTTGCCCAGAGTACCCTTCAAACCAGAACACAAGTAATATAATGAAACTATTACACAGCAGAAGTGGGTGAGGCGGTGGTACCTCCCCTAGTAAATCATTGTTGGGGAGCTGAGATGCTTGTCTTGTAGTGGAATATTATTAAACCATCACCAAAACAATTGACAATCATCAGGCGCTGAAACAATCTTGCATGAGTATTATCACTCTTGCCACTTTTATATCATCTGAGTGTCATATATATGTATTTTATATTAATCGTTAAATGTCTGAGTTTTCAATGAAATGTTGTCGCAGGTCGCGGAGAAGGTGAAGGCGGACGAGGTCGGGGCGGAGCGCGAGGCGGGCGCGGAGGGGCGCGCGGCGGGCGGGGCGCAGGACGCGGCGGGAGGCGCGGCGCCACCCGCCCGCGGCCCTCCCGGACCGATGCGGAGTGGAACGACGCCGATCACGCCAGTGAGTGTTCCATGTTTTAACGTACGTTTCGTACGTACTGCACGTACACGTAAGTACGTTAGTACGGTGTAACAATTGAGTTTGTTTTGAAGCCAGTTTTTTGTAGCTTTAAGGGTTTTTTTCGTTCGTATTGTGTTAAAGGTGCTGTGATTGTCCGGTGATTAATTGAATTTACAGTCGAACTTGGTCTGGAGGACCCGGTCTCTAGTTCATATTAATGGGAGAATATATTTGGCATTAGCAATTATTACGTACATTCGAATCACATAGGAAACCATGAGTTAAAATCTGAAATGCTGCACCATACAAGCCTAAAAGAATGTTTACAGTTTATTTAATAATTAGTCATAGATATTGTATTGGGTATTTTATACAGATAGCTAATTATATTGTCAATCTTTTTCAGATTCAAACAATATTGGTGACTCATTTCCTGCAACAGAAGACTGGGACAATGAGGAGTGGTCGGGGTCGTTGTCAGACACCAAGGTTAGTCTCGAGGAATTGTAATAATTCGTGCTGATATTTTAGGACAATTAAAACGTAGCTCGTTCAAATATTGAGGAAACTTAACGAATTGTAACCATACTTTTTTTCAAATTTGGCTGAAGCTATCTCTTAGAATATGTACAGTGTACAGGTGTCATTTGTTTTCAATAATTGTGATATAGTCAGTCAGGTCTCCATTATCCGGACATACTATTATGTTTGAATTAGCAATTGATGTTATATGAAATCTTTCAATTTCCCACTATGAATCCCTCTGATTGAGACTTTTATCTGCCTTGGAGAGTAAAACTATACATGAAACACACACAATTACATTAGCAAATCATAAGTCCACCAAATTATTAATAATTTTTATTCAACGGTTCATGTTTATTCAATTGTATCCATAGAGGTGTTGGGTATTACAGTTTACTGGTGTATGTGTGCGTACAGTTTTCATATCACACTTTTTCAGAGATTGTGTGACTAGCGGGGGACTCCTTGTAAAAATTAACACTGGTTCATCGTCTTTGATTATTACCTAACTCTAAGTAGGGTTGGCACACGATAATAATAGTGATGGTCCCCATGAATAGTACCCTAAGGTCATCTATAGATTACGTCACGTATTATAGGGGTAATCATTGTTTTTTGTTTAGTTAATATTTTAAATGAGTGATTTGTAAGAAATAATTTAAATTGAAATGAATCTAATTTCGCAACGGTTTAATTGAGCATTTTCTAGTTTTTATGTACAAAATGTGCAGTCACATTAGGAATGGGGGAACGACACATTGACGACCGAGTTGTAAGAAAAAAGTTGTAAAAAAAGGGGGGTCAAAAAGGTGAAATATGTGTGAAGTAATTTTACAGATCACCCCTCATTACAAATGATTAATTATACTGGAGAGAATTTCAAAGTTTTGACTATATTTATCATATTTTATATTGTATTAAAAATAGAAATACGGTCCAGTCATATAAGTGATTTTAAATGTATTATCATTTACTCAGCTTTACATCCCCCTTATTGCAAATAGCTGAAATTGTATTAATACACTTACGGGGTAAACATGAAATTGAACAGTCTTAGTTCCCATTTAGGATTAGTTTTAAGCATAGTAAATCACGTATCCACCATTTAGGCTAATATTCGTAGGGACCGTCAATACTTGTATCAACACAGGTAATTGTAAATATTAATTTAAATTCTTATGTTATTTAATTAAGTGGGGCTCCGATTCACCGTGGATCATTTACGGAATTTATAACGAAAGAGGTTTCTAATCATCCCATGTATTTGTGCTTACTCCCAACATTTCCTTAAAACTCTTGGGAACCTGGGACCGCGTTCGCTCCCCGCGACTGTCGACCGTGTGTACGAAAGTGTTCGAAATGCGCCGAAGTACTCATTGAAGTAACGCCGAGTATTTTCGACGGATTTGTTTAACGTCGAGATGACGTACCGATTGTGAGGCTTGCACGACTCCGTTCCATTGACTCGCGCAAGTCGACAATCGGCAAATACGAGGCGAAGCAGCCCGAAGTTGATCGAAGTTACACGTTACACGTCTTCAGCCTCTTTTACACTACTCGTGGAGTTGGACGATGTTAGACGCATACAATAGTGTTCAGAAGCACTTCGGCTTAACTCGACAAACTTAACCTCGCCTCGGGCGGCTTACTGTTGTCAGTTTAGGCGCCCGAGACAAAGGCCCGAAAGAGCTCATCGCGAAGTTGAACGAGTGTATAGTGACGCACTTCGGACTTTAAGCTAAAGTTTTTGAAGTACTTCGCCAAGGAACTTCTTGTGTAGTGTAGAGGAGACATTAGTCTCACTTCGATGAACTTCGCGAGTAGTGTACAGGCCGTCGACAGCGCTTACAGTAACGGCCGTACTACGTTTGAACATAACCGCTCATTTGCACGTTGTGAACTGAATTGGCTTTGATTAATTTAATTTTGAAAGTATTACAAATATATTTAATACAAATATATTTTATAGGTGTTCACTCCGAGCGCGGCCGTTCCGAGCGCAGAGCCTCCCGCCCCTCCGCAGCCGACCGTCACGGTAAGGGCGCTCCACTGATCGATGTACGGCCGATTGCAATATTCTATTTATTAATTTATCTAAACTTGTACTAAAAACAATATTTTTCAAACCGTGAACTTAATGTCAAAAGCATTCCCTACCAGTCGGCCTTAAGTCTGTGTCTAAATAAAGGAAGGTGCTATTAAATATAAAATGTATTAATCTTTGGTAATGTAATAAGAACTAAATATTTACATATTTTTTTGACTGTCGCTTGTTACTTGCTTACTAGCAGCTCGCACCGACTGCGCACGGCAGATTGAGATTTAAAAAAAGATCCTTATCATATCCTATATTTATTATTATTAATTAAATATTATAACATATATCTACTGATTTTCATAAATATGTATATATATTTATATGTGTAATATTTTTCACATTATATTATCTTCTAACGTAATACCGTTGTTGTTGTTACCTAATTTTTCGAAAGTTGACTGGCCGAGAATGGTTTTAGCATTAAGTACGCTTTTGATCCTCTTACTTTTTGTAAGGTTCAAACGTTTAAGTAAATAAATATTCAATATCACTCAATTTTTTTTGTAATCGGAAGTACATTACATACGAACAAACACGCAAACATTAACTTCATATAGCTTATGGTTAAATAGAATATTGGATACGGTCGATAAAGGGCCCTGGACATGATCAATGTCAAATGTCAAAATGTTGCGATTTTTAAAGCTACAGGCGAAGAACGCGTCATCTCCTATTCGATTGCCAGTTCGAAATGTCAGTCGAACGCGTGCTTCAAAGTCATTTCGTTCGAAGTATTCAAATACGAGAGATGACCATTGGCACATGACGTAGTACAACAATATAAATAACATTTAGCTTTATAGCCTCCATTTGAAGTTGCAGTAAACGATCCATGTTAATCATGCGTCATTGACAGTTGCATTTCATCGTTGCTGGGTACTTCAACTGGATTGACATTGATACACTGGATTGACTAATGTTTGTATGCGAGCGTGCGTGCGTGCGTGCGTGCGTGCGTGCGTGCGTGCGTGTGTGCGTGTGTGCGTGCGTGCGTGCGTGCGTGCGAACGTGTGTACGTGCGTGCGTACTTGCGTGAGTGCTTGTGTTTATGTGTGTGTGTGTTAATTTAAATCACTTTTTCGTGTGTATACTGTTTTTGGTAGCTGGTTTAATTATTTTAAAGGTGCAAGCTTTAAGTACTTTGCTTTTTATTGTTGTTTTGCTGTATCCACACTACCATACTTCTTAAACTATAAATTTTGCCGCATGCAACTAACTGTCCACACTATAGTTTTGTAAATAAAAAACGTTGAGTTCTACAATATATGTAGTCCAATGTAAGCAGAATAGAAATGTACAAAATAAACCGGGTGGGCAAAGAAGTATCATAAAATTTCATCAAAAAAAAGTAAAAAAAAATAATCATAATTTCATTATGTGTGATATCTTAAATCTTCAATCGCTTGTGAACATGTGACACGTTTTCACACATTCTATTTGCTGGAATAAGTGTAATTTATTTGATTATACAAAATAGAAAAAAAATATATGGAACCATTAAAATAAAATTCAGCATAAATTGTGGGTGAAGCATAATTTGAAAAAGCCTTAATCAATAATTTGGTTCTATAACATAATTTAAAAATATTTGACTATGTACGGAATAGGAAAATATCGTATTTTTTTTTAATTATAGTAATATACAGAAGGACACACTCATAGCTTTGCATCTTGTGTCCATTTTTGTATTGAGTATCAAGTGTTGAACCAAAAGAATAACGGCAGGCGCGGTCGATAATTGGATGGGTGGATAATTGGACCGCTAATGACTAAATTTCATGAGCGCTTCCTTGCTTCGAAGGATATATTGAAGCTAAATAATAATCTATCTATCAATCCTTGAAGGTCCACTGCTGGACATAAGCCTCCCCTAATTTGCATTAAGACCGGTCCAGAGCATTCTGAATCCAGCTGAAGCTCACTGTATTCTCCAGGATATTTAGTCCACCTGGTCGAGGAGCGACTTATGCTCCTTTTTCCGGGACATGAACGCTATACAAGGACCTTTCTTCCCCAAAGGTTATCGGTCCTCACTATATGGCCAACCCATTCAGCCGGCTTTTAATTTAATAGAATAATTTTAAATATAACGTTGATAAGTATGACCACACAATGGTACTGGAAACTTCAAATAGTAGTGTGTGTACCCCGCCAGGAAGACTGGGACGAGCCGCAGACCAACGGGCCGACGGCGGCGGTGGTGGCGGGCGCCGAGCACATCCCCACCTACACGTACCACAACACGCAGCACCACGCCGTGCCGCACCATGGGATGAGGGAGGTGAGTGCGACGTCCGAAATTAGGATAGGTGATAAACTTTCTTTTCCGCAGGTTGATTTTTACGTTTATGTCTTGGTAAAGGGTGGTCTTCCGCCAGACGAGGTGTTGCACAGTGAGCGGCCGAGCTGTAACTGACCGTAACCGTGTTCGGAACTTATATATATGTGCATTGTAGAAAACTTCGATATCGTGTTTCAGGTCGGGCCTGACGTCACTATATGATGTGTAGTGCGTTGTAAGATACCGCCACATTATGTTTGTGACGAAATAAGACATCAACGATTGAAACGGATTTTAATTGCTCTTAACTACTATTTCAGACGAACCTTGGCCTGGATTATGTCACTATGAAAATAATTACCTTTGGGATGAGTCGGATTATTATAATGTGTTTCTTTCTATAAAAAAATCAATGTTAAACAAATTATTAAACCATTCTTTTATGGATAAAGCCTGAGGCGAAACCTCTTAGAATAATAATTTCAAAGTTGGAAATAGATACATTAAAAAAAAATTATGTTCTAAGTATTAGGAACACTTGCTCACTTGTGTGTGTTCAACAGTTGGGCACCACGACGCCGAATCACACGGCGGCGGCGGGCGCTCCGGATTTGCCGGCGGCGCCCTACCGTGCGCACCCCCCGCATCACCACCAGGTACTTAACATTCCGTTTTAAGTTTTGGTACCAGTCTCGTAGTAATAAGCTTAGATGAAATTGTGACTCAAACTATTCTCAACTAATCTTAGAAAGGTATTTATTATGAGTTCTTACGTCGCACACGTATGTTCAAGTATAGTGGTATATTGTTAATTTTTGTACATCTGAATCCAATCGCTTTAAATTTATTACAATGAGATTTTCTGTCGTGATGATGTGCAAAATTCTATAAAAAATAACCCACGTGTGGCGCAAATTTTGTTTTGGTTTTGGTTTGCTAATTGTGTGTGTTGTGTTGTTCCAGCCGATGGGTATGTCGGGGAGCTTGAGCGCGGCGCAGTCTCAGTATCTCTCGCAGTTGACGCAGCAGTCTCAGCGGCACGACGCAAGTACGTATCGACAACACGCACACGCACGCAAATATATGTACACGCACGTATTTTCGTGCATACAAACACGCACACATATACACGCAAAAACTGTCACACATGCGCACGTGCGCGTGTACCGTACGTACTTAGTACGTAATACGTTCTTTAATGTAATTGTTGTGTTTATTGCAGACGTGTACACGACCAACTACGGAGTATACGGTGCCTCGGACATGTCCAGTCAGCAGCGGAAGACGCAAAGGGCAAGGGTTCCGCCTCCGTCCAAGGTTAGATGTTGCACGTTTTTACCTATCCCAGGCCAGGTAAACGGCCTTCAGTCTATTTCTATGTTGGGTATATGTTTCCATATAGCTTCTGAATTTTATTACTTATCATAATTTGACAAATACGCTATACTGATTTGTCCAGAAAGTTCGTGCCGATATGTCAGGACAATTAAAACGCAGCTCATTCGAAATTAGAAATTAACGAATCGTAACCAAACTTTTTTCCAGACAGCTTTTTAGAATGTGTACAGTGTACACGTGTCGTTTGTTTTGAATAATTGTGATATATTCAGTCAGGTCCGTAGCCGCTACCTACCAGAAATTGGACCGAATATTTGTATTAACGACACTAACATTATACCTATCATGTATACTAAATTTTATAATACAGCAAAAGGATAAAAAGAAATGTACATATCTCTTTTTCCTTCTACAATAGTATTATACACTTATGAAATATTTAGGCCTTGTCTCCTGAACTAAACGGAAGTTTGTTGATATGTGACCTAATTAAGGTTTGGCTATGACAGTTTCATATGATTCTGCTACTCATGACTCACATCTGTTAATATTGGTATCAGATCCCGTCATCGGCGGTAGAAATGCCGGGCGATAGCGGCGGCGGTATGTTCCTCGACGTGCAGTTCGGGGCGTTGGAGCCCGACGCCCTGCACTCGCCGCCCCCGCCGCACCCCGCGCCGCACCAGTCGCCCCACCAGGCCCATCAAACCTCGCACCAGGTCCATCAGGCCCCGCACCAGGCGCATCAGGCCCCGCACCAGGCGCATCAGGCCCCGCACCAGGCGCATCAGACCCCGCACCAGGTTCACCAGCAAGGCCAGGTTTCGCATGCGCCAGTAACGACGGCGGCCACGCCAACGCAATCGGCGCCCACGCCTCAACCTACTAAGCAGGTGATTTGATGTTATTGTATTTTATGTATATATAGTGTGATTGTTGAGTGGTTTCTGGGTAAGAAATAGTATGGGTTAAAGTAAGAATCGAGACCAGCTGCTTAATGTCGTTTGAATAAGGAAAACAATCAAAAAGTATTGTCACTCGAGGTTGTCCATTCATTTCATAGTCTGGGGTTGTAATCGTGGTTGACTATAGTCACGTGTATGTTTGGTGCAGGTGACGTCACAGCCGGAGCCCCAGCCGGTGTCGAGCAGCCACGAGGCGCCGAGCGAGCCGCCCAGTAGTACCTACCCCAATGCTAATAGTATGGTAAGATGTCGAGGTTTTATGGCAGTTACTCTCAGGACGCTGATGACGTAGTGGAGTTGGATTTTAGTGAGGCGTGTTGGGTTCGATTCCCAGACGGTGCAGTTATTTAGAGAAGTGTTTGTTCCCGGAGTGTTTGTGATGTATTATTTGTCTCCGTCGCAACGGCGCAGATTATAAAATTGGGGAAGTATGTGTGTAGAAGAGTGTAGAAGAGAATGCATGTTCACACATGGACAGCAGAAGGTGTATGGAAATACAAAAATTGATCACGCGACCTCCGTACGTGTGTCGTCCCACGTCGGTCGAACGTTAACCGAATACGTGCAGACACTCACTGCGTATACTTGTGAACGTACACCGTATTATTTAATTTTCGCATGCTCATAGCTTTTATTAAATAGATAATATTAAGTTTTATACCGACATAGCTCGAAGAATAAGCCGGCTGAACTGGCCATATGGTGGCCAATAGGATGGCCATATAGTGAGAAGGACCGATAACCATTGGGGTAGAAAGGTCCTTGAATGGTGTCCACGTCTCGGAAAAAGGAGTTTGGGACGCCTCGTAACCATACGATCTGACGACCTGAAGAAGACAGTAGGTATTCGCTGGATTCAAAAGGCTTAGGACCGGTCTGAGTGGCGCAAATTAGGGGAGGCCTATGACCAGCAGTGGACCTTCAATGACTGATAGATAGATTAAGTAATCTTTAGTAACCCTTGTTTACATATATTAAATAATATGTTTATTATGTGTTGCAGTTAAGTGAAAGTATGTCAGTGGTGGATTCGACTCCTACGAGCCAACCGGCCACCACGGAGTCTGCAGTCACCAACAGCACATGTGAGTAC
>DWPA01005241.1:0-12008 GCA_018251375.1 Calpodes ethlius
CCACCTGATGGTAAGTGGCGATGTAGCCTATGATGTTGTGCGCACTAACTTATAAAGAGCCTATTCATTCTCCTTTTCAAGACTCCCACATTATACTCAGGAGGGAACACCGACGCAGGCAAGCTATTCCATTCCTTCGCAGTACGCATATTTTCTTTCTTTTTCCCTCTTCTCTTTTGGTTGGCAATACATTATCTTTGGTGTAGTTGCCATCCAATTGGACGGTGATAACTTTACCATGAGATGACTAAAACTAATAGCTGTACATTTTTAGCAATTTACATATAAATTTATTATAGTTTGATAAACAATAAAACTAACTGCTAATTCAATTTGTTCCAGAAGCCGATTATACACTGGACGACTCGTTTTGGAATGAAGAAAGTCCTGTCGGTGAGTGTGACGATAATTCATTTGAAATTTTTCGGACTTCACAGACTGTAAACTTTGTCGGAGTTCCAACTTTTAGAATTGAATTAAAAGTTACGCTTCCTCTTAATAATGTATGCAATTTCAAAAGCATATTTTTATTACGTTCTGATAAAACTTTTGTGATGGTAACTGTGATTAAAACACAGTTGCTGTAAAATTGCGTCAGACTTCGTATGTGACGTAAGTTAGGAAAGTTTTGTTGTGGTTATAAGGAGGTCGGACGATGGACTATTTCAGACTGGCTTCGAGTAGGAATGTTACACAAAGGTGATTAATAATAATAAAAAGATATTGATTTAAAATTATCAATTACAAATTATAAGTTACAAATCACTGTCTCCCAGCAGCAGCACCAGCTATGGTCTGGAAAAGTGATCTTCCCAAATCTTGTTACAAATTAGTTACTCATTACAGAAATATTAACTTTTATACTAAATATTATATTCGCAATGTTATTAATTCATTAACAAATAATTATTGAGCAGTAATTGAAAGTAAAATATGCAGAAAAAGGCCTGACATACCCGATGTGGGACAACATCGAAATAACGCAGAAAAACGTCTGGCAGGTTAGCTAGTTAAATTATAAAGGGATATGTGAAAAAAAATAATAAAAGGAGATAAATTGTAAAAAGTATTCCGCAACGGAGTGAAAAAGCGATTACAATAAAAAACGTTACGAGTCTCGGTGATGGCGCGGTGCGCTCAACTCAGGATATCCTGGAAACGCTCGTTTATATCGCGCCGTGTGCTTTAGAGTTATGGCGGCGCGGCGAATAAATTTTATTTAAAAAAAAAATCATCCCGCCACTGGCATCCTGGTACAGTGACCCAGTAACTCAAAACCGTTATTTTTGTACTTATAAAGGAAAAGATGATTCAGGCTGACTGACGCGTTATCACGGTCCCATTAAAAAAATATTGCGTGTTATTTATGAATTGATAGAAAAAAAAACACTTCTCACGTTATAATCTTGAAATTGATAGAAAAAATATACACAGTGTAGTTTAAGATCTTGAAATTGTTGTTAGTTTACATTAAATACTGTACATAGTTAATAAATCTATAAAATCTAATCTATGTTGTATTAGGGATTGGGGAGCTGATACCTGAAACACAGACTGGTCCTAACTCGTGCATCAGACAGCTGTGTTATATACAACTTAAGTTTAGAAATACGTTACAAAATATATACAGATATTGAATATAAATATAGTTATTATTATAGAAATAGACAAATATTATATAATAGGTTGTCCGAAAAGTTCGTGCCGATGTTCGGTAGGTAACGCGTGAGACCTGACTGAATATATCAAAATTATTGAAAACAAATGACATGTGTACACAGTACATATTTAAATAGAGCTTCGGCCATATTTGGAAAAAAGTTTGGTTACGATTCGTCAATTTCGTCAATATTTGAATGAGCTGCGTCGTAAAATATCGGCACGAACTTTTCGGACAACCCAATAATTTCTAATTATAATGCGTATTCCAGCCCTGAATAAACATTTATAGGACCGTCTCATGTTCCATAAATGACATTAGCATGCATCATATATAAACAGTATGAAAGTGATCAAATAAGTCGAATCAAAGGATTTCTTTTTTCAAATAATAATCTAATAAAAACGAACCTTAGGTTTAATATTCATCTCTTCATTCAAATGATCAGTCTATGCGGTTACTAAGTGCGTGTCCATCATCATTACCTATACCCAATAAGGGATGATTGTACGTGCAAAATTTAAGCCTTAACGTTTAATTATTAAAAAAAGGGATTCAATACGTGACCATTTGATTGAGAAAATGAATATGATAAGCTATCGCCAACAGCACGGATTAAATTCTCTTTATAGATGTTTTTAACAGGATGAAGATTGCAATCGCAAACTAATACCACCATTATTTGCCGTCCATGAAGATCTATTACAACCCTCGAATATGACTGTGGAGGAATTTTAGTTATAATCCTGTGAGAACACGTTAATAAGAAAATCAGTTTGTTTATTCCTTAGTAAGAGAACTGAGGACGTTAGTCCTGTCAGTAAGCAATTAGTATCCTTTAGGTATAGTCAACAGCAGACTATGTCGTTACAATTTTATTTATAAAATTCTCTCCATAGTTCTCTTTAAACATCATACTCGTAACAGTGCTTAAGCTCGTCGGGGCATAAACGCGCCGGGATATCCTGCGACGCTCCGACGTTACCATTGACTCCACAAACTTTACGTATCACGGTAAAAATTTTTACCACGTTCATTTTGTTTACTATTTTCTCTAGTGCTCTGAGATTCGTTATTTTTGGCCAACTTTTCGTATGGGAATTTATCATATTTGCGAATAAACAATGCCTCTATTGGAAAAGCGAAGGTTTTAAAGTATTGTATTTTATATATCGCGTAAATGTTAAGCTTAGTAAAAATCAAATTAATAAGGTTATTATAACAACTATGTGCCCTGTCATTTTGGATGGATTTTTTTTATTATTACTATCGGTATGAAGTCAGGGAGATACATTTGATCAATTTTACGTTGATTTACAAAGACATATTTTGACCTGTGACATTTATCTGTGGTTCAGAAAGTCTACCATTTATCAAAGATAAGAAAAAGTAAAAGTAAATTAGAGGGACCCGCCATTAGTACGTACAGAATTTCGTGCCCATATAATATCTTTACAGAAATCGTAACACAAATTCACATGATACCAGTAACATCTAATTAATTCCACATAATGTTCCCTAACAAGCTCGTCTGAATGAAATGAATGAGCGACCGAGCCATACAAATAGATTCACAAGGACACATTGAGGAGACGGGATCATTAACCGACAGAGTCCCTACCAAATGAGAAAACCGCGTTATTTTCACAGTTTCAAAGCATTCGACACACGAACACTCACAAAGCTGCGTATCTCGCTCAAAAAGCACTCATAAACCAGCAGCTAACCGGCTAAAACCGGAATCGTAACCGCCGCGAACCGGTTCGAACTAGTTTATAAAATCTAAAGCGAAGCCGCTTTGATGTGGCAACTTTGTGAAGTTTGTTAGAAATATTTGCATAATACATTTTGTATGTGCCTTTTAATATGGTATTTGATTAAGTTGAGTTGTTAACATCGAATAGTACTTTTGTAGCAATTAAAATTTAAATTGTGGTGGTAGCTACCGACACTTAACATTAGCCAACAACAATGATGAATACTATGTATGCAATATATATCCGAGTAAGTGTATTTCAAAAGCGTATTTGAAGTTTCCAATAATACAGATTAATAACTAACTAAGTAATGTTTAACCAACATCAATAATGTTATATCAATTAAGCATAATATCATCAACTTCGGGCCGAATATTAAAAAATACGTGTGTGGTAGTGCGAGGGTATAAATCGTTGCTATGATGGTGTGTTGCCAGAAAAATTGTGTAGAAAGAAAAGAAGAGTTGTATGGAGCAAGGTTGCGTAGCCTCTTCTAAGCATTCTTTTTGTTAAGAGCGGTCCTGTAATATGAGTCCATCTCCCTGTACACATTCTTCGCTGGCGTACTTCGCACGCATTACTGTTTTTTTTTTAATAACTAGCGAACACAGCCCACTTCAGTAGGAACAAATGTCTATTTGATGACGACACTTTACAGCGCTGCCAGGCGGCGAAATACAGAGATGGGCATAGGTATAAACCTTCTCCAAAAAAAAAATACATAAAAATATCGATTTTGATAATGATCCGTCAAATAGTTTCTGAGTTTATCGGTTTCATAGAATAATGAAAGAGATCACTAATCGATAACAATCGAATGTTTTTATCACCCATAACACTATAGGTGAAGGAAAATTCCTTCATAACGTGTTTTATAATGAGACAAAGCATACAAGGAAGTCAGGAGTTTCAGATATAAATAACACATAAGGCCAGGGCAAATATAAATAGGGCGGTATTCGCAGATTGAAACCCGGATTACAAACAACTAATTGTATTTCAAGTTGTTTACAATGGTTTAGGTAAAGTAAACAATTGTACGCTACATACTAAATTATACACGGCCATTAATCTAAATGCGTTTATACTCATTGTGTTAGACCTTCTGTACTTTATCAGAAACCCATACTGAAATTTCTCTGTAACAATGGTTTCTGATGATCTGAAGAAGATAGCGGGTATTCGCTGGATTCAGAAGGCTCAGGAACCGTCTGAGTGGCACAAATTATGGAATGCCTATGTCCAGTTTCAGACTTTCAAAGGCTGATAGACAGATAGATAGATAGAAAATGGTTATCATAAATAAAATGATCTTATAAAGATACCGGATTTGAGTTTCATAGGAACGTAGTAGAAATTTGTGTTATCTGTATCTGTGAGTAATAAAAAAACTTCTTGGTAGTTTCAAGCCTCTTCTCTTAGGACTAATCAAGGATTTGTCGAAATGATGTCTTAGTTTTTAAATATTAGCAAAAAAAAAAACAGTTTCAAGTAAAATTCATTTCATGTAAAGTTTTACAAGCTGTTTCATCACTGCTGTGTCCCAGATGTTGTATTCGATATCCAAAGATCGGTCTCAATATACTATCGAAGAACTTCTTGATTTATCAGAATAGATGACATTGAAACTATAGTATAGTTGTCTGTCTGTGATATTACTTCGAATGATCTGATTTTAATTAAATTTTTTCTTGCTTCGAAGATGACTTTACCGAAAACGTTCTTGTTATTATCGAAGAAAATCATTTCATCATTTAAGAGTCCCTTTTTAGGTTTTGTAAAACCATGAATAACTGTAACTGTTATGATATATTTATTTAAAATTAAAACATGAAATCGATTAAGGTAATACTTTTGAAAAAAAGCAGTGACCACGTCCTCAAACTTGGGGGCGTGGGGTCGAATCTCGACCGCACCTCTAAATTCCAAAAAAATATGAGCGTATTACAAGTTAATTATCACTTGCTACTCGTGAAGGAAAACATCATAAGGAAACCTGCACACCTGAGAGTTCTCCATAAAGTCTAAGTAAGTTAAGATCTCTAAGTTCTCGAAGGTCTGTGAAGTCCAACACTGGGTCACCGTGGTGGACAATTGGCCTGCACCCCTCACATTTTGAGAGGAGATCCGAACCCAGCAGTGGGACAATTATGAGTTGTAATGATGAATACTTGTGATACATAAAAGTACACAAACTACTAAACTTCTTAAAGACAGCTCCAAACATTTGATACACACGGCTCGGTAAACATTGGCCGCAGGAACTGTTTACAGACAAAACAAGCGCTGACCAAACAAATAGATAGTTCCAGTGTGTATTTATAAAATTAGATATGAAACAAACATTTGCTCTCGTGCAGACAAGCACATCCAGTTTAATTCGATTGGAAATACAATGGATGTATTTATTTCAAAGTCTATATTAAAATTCAATCAAAAAGGTTCTGTTACTAGAACTTCCGAAGAGCAAACAAATAACGTGAACGATGTTGCTTTTTGCCCACCGTACCGGGAAAATATTTTCCGTGCAGCAAGATAGTGTTTGAATAACAGAGTTTCATAATGCAATATAGTTATATCGCTTGGAATATTTCATGTTTTTAAAAACGTAAGTACTCGTACGAGTAAACTTGAATGGGTGCGAGGCGCGTGCAACTCATTTCCATTGCGACGAGTGCATTTGACACATACGTCGGTGGAAATTCAATGTTAAATGTAATAACTTAAATTGTTACTTAAATTCACGTGTAGATTCTCGTTTTAACGTTTAGTAATTCTGCAGTTACTCATACATATTAGTGAATGTATTCTCCCAGCTAGAACACGTTGTATGTAAGTCTATTTGCAGGACTATTCTCACTTTAAACTTCTTTCTCCAAAGACGTCCGCAACAAGAACATGACAACAAAAAACAAAGCTTAGAATAACTACGCTTAGATACGCAATAGACCTACGAATTTTGTAGCCACTTCAAAAACGCTCTATAGGCTACCTTGGTAAGATGAAAATGTAGCCATATACAGAAAAAATATATTCTCCTAATTTTCACTATAATTTCCGAAATCAATTTTAAGCAGTTATATCCCAGAGAATATGCGTATAATTTTTTTTTTATTTTTATACGATAGTTTATATTCTAATACAATTGTAAATAAGTACTAATAAACAAACATTAGTGATAAGAAAAGTAACTAAAATATCGAAATGATATGGGCATGTTAAACTTCTATCATTTTGCTATTGGGCGTGACGTCATTGTCGCCATAGCTTAATAAACACTACATTTTAGGGTTTGCATAAATCTCTCAACTAGGAAGCGTAACGGCATTGTCTCGCATAGGAATTTAGCGATGCAAGATTCAGCGTCGAGTCGATAAATGTAAAACTCAACGCCGTCGGAATGGCAGCGTATAGGATAATTTAATAACAATCCATATTCAAACTTAAGTGCTTCCACATACGACAGTAATTGGAAAAACGAAATTAAAACAATCGCAGGCGCAGGGAAGGGTTATTATTTTAATTTCATTTTTCTAATTACTGCCGTACATAGAAGCACTTTAGGTTGATATTGATTGTTATTAAATTTGCCTTTTTGCCGCCGTTCTGTCAGACGGCGCTGACTCTATGAATACGCTTTTAAATTGAGCTGCAAATTCTATCGATATTTTTTAAATATATTTACGGATGAACATGGATATTGACTTACGCTTGAAGCGAATAAACGCTTAAAGCGGGACGCATGGCTAATGGCCATATGACAAGATCATCTGTAGTAATATTACTATATGGGAAAGTCTGTTTGTTTGTTTTTTTTTCACGGCGCTACCGAGCGTTGTCATAATATGTTTTTTGTATAGTTAGTATCTAATATCTTTATTTGAGTTTACACTCAAATTATTATTATTATTGACTTAAAATGTATGAAGTTTCTTATCAAATATACTGAATAGAATTAGTTGCGGCAGTAATGTTTCTTTTTATAATTTTTTTACATTTTTTTATCAAACGCTTTAACTACCTTTGACGTCACATTACATTTCGACTACTTTTAATTCTGCCGCTTATTTGCACTCCTTAATAAATCGGTATTTTCTTATCAAGAAATTGTATTGCTTATATTAAATAACTATCTAAACATCACACGCATTGCCTATTAGATGACCATTACAATTAAATATAAAACACTTGAGGATCTAGAGAACAGAACCGGATTAGTCTACGATATTTAATTCTACAGGATGGATAAAAACTAATATTAATATATGAAGGAATTAATTAGACAACATTACGTTATTATATATTAGTGGTTTAATACTATTGTTACACGAGTAATTATTTTTTTTATTATCGTAACAAGATCTAATGTATTGTTAATATATGGAGAAATTAAATAAACAATATGACGTTATTATAAATAGATGGTTTAGTACTTTTGTGACACGAGTATTTTTTTGTTTTCGTAACAAGATCCAATGGATCATAATTAAAAAAAGCGTGTTGAAATTAAAATGGACGAATACTACTTAATTGTAACTTATCCTTATTTGGATTAGCAATCAACTAATACATTTTACACAGGACCAATAAAATAAAAGACTATATTGATTTACCGTATATTTCAGGCCCATTTTGGAAAAATCTAAGTTCGTAGCAGTCTGTACTTAATAATTAAAGGTATTTAATAATTATTTTATATTACATACTTAACAATGAGATACGCTGTGTTAGCACAGTGTCTGTCTGTCTGCCGTCATCACATTAATTTGTTCCAGATTATTGAATTAGTCATCACCTCCTGTCATCACTTCCATGAATTCTGTGAACAAGGAAATATCCATTATTAAGAGAAACTAATAAATTAGTTTTTCGAGTTGATACATAGTTACAGACAGAAAAATTGACATTATATTACATGGTTTTAAAGTTCATTGTAGGACATGAGTCTCTCCTCCGGAGGAAGCCTAGAGAATTCAACACCACGCTGCTCCAATGTGGACTCAATGCAGGAGTCAGGCCAATCAAAGGTCCGAAACTTTTTATACATAGTACGCCGAAGGCCTTCGACATGGTTTAACAACCGCTATCCGATGATAGCAATTAGGATCAATGGATTATCGTACTCTCCAGATCGCACGTACAAATATATTGTCACTGACAGCCACCCAAATGACTAAGCATTGGTTTTGATTTGACGGGATTGAACAATCGGAGGTGACATTCACCATATGCCCATCATAATCATTTATCCACTTTTATCTATACAAACAAACTTATAAACTGTAACTGATAGCTGTCTGTACATAGCTAATATATATAAAAAATCATAATGGGGGGTCTTTATATACGCAAGAGAACCCAAAATAATGTTTTATACGTCTTGTCTGTTTCTCTGTATGTTTGTGCACGCTTGTCTCAGAAACGGTTAATTCGATTTAAATACAGTTTTTAGGATTATATTGTGATGAGCTTTACTTTTTTTAAACTTAAATTGACAAAGCAACGAAGAAGCTATGAAATAATATAAAAATAATCATTCACATTTCATCAAATCTACACGTACAAAGTTGCGAGCACGGCTAGTAAAAATATTTTAATCATAATTCAGGTCAAATAGCTGTCCAGTAGCGAACAAAATGTACATTTATAGAACGAAATAATATGAGCTTAAATATTTACTACAAATAATTTTCCTTTCAACCTTCCGCAGACACGACATAATTAAAACACGTGCGGTGAAAATGTTGGTTGGATATGATTTATATGGATTTTCAATGATTTATACAGCCCGTCATTTAATTGTTCTATTTTAATCCTTTAACGCTCATTAAAGTCTATTTTTAATTATTGAGGCATCGATAAAACCTTTACATTAAACGTGAATATGTTTCGGTGTCTCATATCTAATCCATCTCTTAGATGGATGACGATGAGGGACGAAAGACGATGGCTGGTACTTGGATGATTGACCGCAAGTGACCGTCTCGGAGGACATATAAATTCATCGGTCACGGCTGTTGCATTCGATACCAGCCGTTAAGCTGTGTCGGAAAGCCTTCGGGTATCATAAAAACTTCCAACGCTTGGGTTATCGTTAAACCTCTTAATAACCCCCACGGGGGCAGAATGGTGGACTATGATCTGTCTCCTCAGATCTGAGGAGAGACTCACGCACAGAAATGGGCAAGCCTATGTGGAGCATTTAACCAACAGCGTCAGGACCATCCTGGCTGAACTCTTTTCTACCACTTTAAATTTAACAACATTTAAGTATAATGTTTCGTCTTCAAAATAAACGTCAATAATCTCTAAATGATCAATTCTGCATCTACAAAACCTACTGTACTTTTAGAATAGAGAAAGTACTGAATACTTTTAGTTTATACTTTAAATAGTTGATAGACCATAGTTTTATTAAGTGCAATACTAAATAACTTGGTACCATCAAAGTCCACGGTGCCGGAGCCATCAGAGTCAATCTCCTCAATCATCATGTCAAGTTCTTCAGCACTGATCTTATCATCCAGCTCCCGTAGGATTTCTCTCAGGACTTGTGTCGTGATGTAACCATTGCCTGTAGAAGATATTTTGATTATTTAAGCGATATTGTAATAGTTATGTAACTTTACAAACAAAAAACCACTATGGGTTGAAAGTTTCCTACTTAGAAGTAGTGGAAAGAAAACCAACTGGCTCTGAAGCTCCCAGCTGATAAATGATGAGTCGTTTGACGGCCGATTCAAACAAAAGATTGACAGCTGACTAGGAAGACTTCAAGAAAAGATAATAGTGTTAGTAAAAATAGTAGAATAATTTCCTAATAGTATAAATGCATTAATAACAATGTTGATAATATATTTTTTATATGAAACTTTAACACCTTTTAAAACACTCTCATATGTCGCCATAGGACCGTGGTCAGTATTCTAAGCCTCCCCAATACGACGATAAATTACATTTAAACTTTTAATTATATTTTCATTATTTTCAAATAATAATTAATTAATTATCATTTGTATCAGTCTAATCAATACAAACGTCTTGAAGGAACCTACATAATATTTTTCTCCATAAGATTTTTAAAGACTGTTACCCTTCACATTTTCCGTTATATGTAGCTCTGTCGCTTCTCATTTAAAAAGGAAATACAGACAACGAAATGGCCACATATGGGTTATAAAGTTAAAGAACTGAAACAATAATTATTTTCTTAAGTTTGATTTAGTATAGTTTGCAACAAAATGTGTACATTTAGACATGTATGGCACTTTCCGCTCTCCTACAAAGGAAACTATCAAGTAAAATAAATGTATTAAGATACATACTTGCACCAACACGTATCTCACTCCTAAACAGAGCATCGCCTGGGTTAGTTTGCTCTACGAATGTTGCAAATTACAAAGTATCACAAGGTATATACCATTACAGTACATTGTACTCTCGTATTCTTACAAAGTAAACTAATTCTATCTTAATCACAAGGGATTTGCGCAAAGCAGCGCCTGTTACTATCAACAAAATTTATTATTATCTGTCTCCTTAATATCTGCCGAATGAGTCGAAAACCCAGGAGCAGAGATTCAAATAAAAAAAGACTAAAGTAAAATAGTTTATTTATAGGTATATAAAATGGTTTTATTTTTATTTCGAATCACACTGGTCGATATTCGAGTCATTTACTGAGTCAATTTAAAATCGCCGGTCATTGGCATTGAGACAAATATGTAAATAACGGGAATTACTTTTAAACGTGGATTAAATAAAACTTTTTGAATACGATTTCATTATGCATACATCGCACCTGTTCGGATGGTTCATACAGTTGTACTAATCTTTTTAATCGAAATTAAATGTTGTCTGTCCCATAAATACGAGTAAAATACGTGAAAACTATTTGCTGTGGTACTATTTTGTTAGAGCAATGATTAAAACTTAATTTATCTATAGATTACTATCAGATTTTTACTTAATAAACCTTTTAAAATTGTATCAAAACTGGCAAATCTTTATTTTAATATTTATGCTAGTACTTTGTGTAAATTCAAGTTTGTCTTTTATATTTCTATCATAATCTACAATTATTTACACCACTGTGGCTTCTCTGTCTTCGTGCAGATTCAAATACCATTAATAAAATAGTTACTCACAAATCTTACGCAATAATAGTTACCTTCTTTATCATATAAACGGAATGCTTCTTTAAGTTCCTGCTGCATCGCTTCAGCATCTTCTTCAACCATAAACCTAGACGCCAGCGTTACGAACTCTTCAAATTCCAGCTCGCCAGAACCTTAAAATTATTGACATTGATGAGAAACATTAATCTATTTCATGTCTGCCAATCCGCACTTGGCCAGTGTGGTGGACTATGGCCTATACCCCTCAGCTTGTAAGAGGCGACCCGAGCTCAGCAGTGGGACAATTATGGGTTGTAATGATGATGAATGATGTATGACACATTAACTTTACATTAGCTTTCATTTCTGCCCCCGATCGTTAAAAAGACGCATCTACCATAAAGTAAAAACTGAGAAAATCGAGTTTGAATAAAAAAATCGGGAAAATGAATGCTGCGATCAAATTTTCTTTCT
>DWPA01005242.1:0-12008 GCA_018251375.1 Calpodes ethlius
TTTTGTTACAAATACTTAAATATTCGTAAATTTTAAATATTTTTAATCTCATCATTCAGAAAAAATCTTAAGTATACACGGATTGACAAACACGAACATTTAGATAAAAAAAATGGACAGACAGCCAGACAGGCAAACATGCAGGCGAATAATTTATTATTTTTCCTTGGCTGTGATTCATCCAAATTTGGAATCCTTATACGGACGTGAATATAATATAATATATATATATATATATATATATACATTCATCAACCTTAGGAAATCCATTGCTGGTTATCGCCTCCCCTAATTAGTGCCACTCAAACCGATCTTAAACCTTCTGAATCCAGCGAATACCCGCTGTATTATCCACATATACGAGTGTATGCGAATGAGTATTGATTTTGATATTGATTAACAATAAAAACGAATGTCAGTTGTAAACATTAACATACTAGAATAGGGTTAATTTGATAAAATATTTGGTCGCGATGGCTAGATTATTGCGATAGCTAGATTAGATAACAATACAAAATTCTTGTAATCCGCACGCTCTCTGCCTATAAACAGGTCAGGGCTACGCAACGGTCGAATAGACTTCAAATCTTAATAACGATTATGAATATTCATTAATTTTATTCAAACGTCAATCAGAAAAGAAAGCTCAAGTTAATTAATAATGAATTAATATGGTGGTTTTAAGTAGGTTTTAATTTATGACACATTAGTCAATTTATATTTTATACCTTTTATCTTTAGTAATGCAATTAGATAATTAAGAGTTTTAAATTTTAGATGTATACATGGCCGTTGAACTATGTTTTTTTTTAATTTAACTTGCGATGTTTGTATGTTTAAGTAATGTTGTAAGTATGTTTCTTTTTTCAAATCTTGCACGCTGAATTAGAACTACGTTCTCTAATTCCTTGAAGTTGAAACTTAAGAAACTTTTTTAGTTCCGATGACAATACATCTTAATATCAGGTCATACCTGATACATCTACATTTTTTGTAGTATTAAAGGTCCTTTTTAGTTCTTTAACTATTAATATTGCCCTTAGAAAGCAAACGAACTAGCGAGACTTCGTTTTTAAAGTAAACTGCTGAAAATTGAGCGATCAAGGTACCTGATGGTAAGTGATCAGTGATCACCCTCGGCCATGGACATCAGAACACCCACGTAATATCGATGGGTTGCCGGTTTACAAGGAAACTATTATTCCTCAATTACCCAGCACTTTTCAGTCAAAACGAACCAAATTTTATTGAAAACTCGTTATTTAAAACAAGTCTTACTCTCAACACGGACGAGTAGCTTTATTAAGCAAAAAATTAGATCAATTTAAGCGAAGGAATAAGCAACAATTTATAATTACAGACTTATTATTCACCAACTTCACATAGCATTTTTCGAAACAGCGCCAAGTTTTAAATTGCCGACACTTACAATGAGCGACAAGAAAATCGATTTCAGCTACGAACGTAATAATTACACGGTTGTTAATTTGAATTAACGAAACGTAACACGAATTTAATGCCGGTAAACAACATTCGGTGTTGAATATAAATTTTGCCTCAACTCGTATGGAGAAACATATAAGGAGAAATTCAAACCAAAATAATTGAAGCTCTTCAAAAATTAAAAACAAGCTTTTATTGTAGAGATTGCCGGCTTCATCATCGGGCTCTGGGTATCGTCTAAGTCCATAGTACTTCTTAAGACACAATCTCACGAGCCTAAACTCCCTTATGTCCCTTTATTTCAGATTTTCAATGGTCACCCTGCGTCTCCATCTTCAGACCAATTCTATGACAACGTTGTATTGCATTGTCATCAGATTTACATATATACATAAACTATCAGGTTTAGGTGTTTTATTATAAAATTTCGATTTATAAAATCTTTTTTCTCATAAGACACAAACAGTATAATGAAAAACTTAATATAGTGAGGTAGTCACGTTTGACGAAGTTGCATGAAGTTAAATTGTATGACAGTGTTTATTATTAATAACTTTATTAAGAACGTAATTCTTTCATAGGGATTTAAAAATTAAATTTATTACAATAACAAGTTTTATTACTTTCTAATCGACAGTGTGCACTGAGCCTTATAAGTTGTACACAAGTAAGACCCTAATATTACGTTACAGATACGAAAGTGAGAAGCTCATAGAAAATACATATAAAGTGTTGTGTTAATTAACGGTAATCGAGGCTAATTGATAGGCGAGAGGGCCGATGTGATTTATATTGCGACCGAAGGCGTTTCTTTTACGAAGACGTGTAGAATGAGGAAGTAACGATACTCGCACTTACCTACAAACCGTTTATATGATGTCGGCAACATCTCTCTATGTATAAGCGAAAGGATAGTTACTCAGTAACTAATCACAAAACTTATAAAACTACGTGATGAAAATGTAATATGATAAGAGAGTAATTTATGAGTAAGAAACTTTTACTTACTAACGGGTAAATCAAAGGATGAAAGTTTGTTTGAAAATCTGCCAACATTAAAACAAGCTGTGTAAAATTTGTCTCGGCTTTATTGGTAGGGATTACCAAATATGTGGTTTAAGGTTTTTGGAAGACCAGCTCCTAAGATGATAAAGACAATTTTTTAAAATTATTTCCGTGCAGGTAAAGACACAAGCGTTTCATAAAATGAACATTTCTAAAAAAATAACATTACATTTCAGGATAGACATGTTCGAATGTCAAGTTTCATTTATACAAATACAACAGTTAGGCCGAGACGGAGTTATATTAATAGGATTATGGCGCAGATATATAGGAAGTCCCTTGATATGGCGCACAAACGAAAAGAAGATCAATAAAAGCCAATTTCATCGACAAAAAAATGTACAGGCTGGAATGTTTTTTTTAAAGAATTATCTTGTTCCTAGATGTTGCCGCGGCTTCACACACACGTGAGAAAAAAACAGCAATAAAAAGGTTGGTTGGTCTGGTTGCTAGGCAACGCTTTGTTGCTAACAACAAGTGTCTAAACACTTTTTGAATTCGGCAAAAATATACATAGTAATGGATCTTTGCATAGAAATGAAATCATTATTCGCGGAAAAAAATAGCCTATAGTACTAGTAGTCCTACCAACTATCTCCAAACCAAAAATCATACCATAACGACGCTCCGTTGCGCCGTGAATGAAAGACAATAAAAAAACACACTTTCTATTTTAATATGCGTATGGATTAGGCTCTTAAGGTATAAAAATCAATAGTTTTCGATTTGCTTGTCGAGTATATTGAAATTATGTCGTAATAAAATCACGAAGTAAGTATATTAATATGTATAAACCTTCACCCTCATTTATACACTCACATACGATTCACACCTCACAAACAAACAAGGCCCTAGAACAAATATTTATCCCTCACATAAATATTTATTCTGGCTGGGATGGAACTCGCATTTCTTTTGCGCTTTCCACACAAACTAAATAACTGGATCTAGCCAACATAATCTCTTACTTGATTTACAAAACAATAAATATTCCCACAAGCTCATGCGCCCTTGCATTCTAGGCTAGTTCCCTGACAGCTGGCATTGTGTCAAATAAATTTTAATTAAATCGAACACTCGCCGATGACCACCTCGCTACCACAATAATAATTGACAAGCTTTTGATGAATCGCTTGCCCACCTTGTTATAATATAACTAGGCCCCATCTATCTCGCAGTGGCGTATTCTGAAATAATTGTCACACTGAGAACGTGTAAACGATGAACTACAATCTTGCTATATAGATCAATAACAGTTTCAATGTTATCTAATAAAAGGCACTATACAGTATAATTTAAAATAAAAATTTAAAGATTTTGTTAAATATTTTAGTATGTATGAAATAAAGTTTATGAATCAATTCGTAAAAGAAAAGCGCTAATACGAAGTGCGAATGTTATTAATTGAAAGGGAAAGTTGAGAATGTTATCCTTTTGTCAAAGAAGGCTTTTAACCCTGGCTGATACAAATTTTACACTTATAAAGTCAGTATAATATCCAGTAATAATGATACAAGGAGTTTTACCCACACCTCGGGCCTTGGTCGACTCAAATTTCCGATATCAGACAGGGCTATGGCAGCCGAGTCGGTCATTCCAATTCTTAACTACCCGCTTTATCTTGAAAATCCTTGTGCATGACGGTAACGTATTTTTACGTAACGTTACGAATCAAATAATATGCGATTTGCTAAAACCCACGATGGCAGTGACCGAAAAAATCAATTCACTATAAGAGAATATAACCAGAAGACGTGAATTATTTAAAGTAGACATATGAACTATTAAATCTTCTTGCTTCACGCCATCAGTGAAACAACCTCTTAGCAGTTGAAAGCTTTATACGATACAAAGTATGAGTGATATATTGTTGATGAATTCACTTTCTTTTTTTCCCTTATGTGGCGTGCCTTTTAACGTAACATATTTGTCTCTATAAGTATTGTTTATTCAGGTGTTCGCGAAAGGGTTCATATGTTTATTCAAAAGACTTAGAAAGACTTTCTTCTCCAAATGGAACTTTACTCTATTCTAACACATTTCTTTACATGCCTGTTGGGATTTTTCATTTTTCCCTCTCAAAAACTTTTAGGCTTTTTGCAAATTACATCATTCTATCTAGTCAATATACGATAATGTTCATTTTATATTTTTTGGCGTAGACTATGTGTCTCGTGTTCTATACACGTATTTTATCTATTACAATATGCTTTTATAAATAACTGCAAAAATAGTACCAGTTTATAAACTCGTCATAAATCATTCAGAAAATCAGTTAGTTAGATTATTTCTGTTATATGGAAAATAAATGCGTAAAAACATACTACTAAAATAGTTTTTATAAGCTAACTTGCTACTATCATAAGTTTTTTTTAACAAAACCCAAATCAATTTACAAGCAACAAAACTTCAAATGAAACCCATAGAAACAACAATACCCAGAGAAACTCGAAACACCGTTAGTTACGGACATTATTAAAGAAGACAGGATACAGCTGCGTAAGACATTAAAAACTATCAGATTCCATAATTAAATTAGCATCCTCCAAATTAAAAAAGAAAAAAAAACATGGCGTCCTACCGACCTCCGTGGGGCGCCAACAACACGACACATACCATCCAGTTTTATGCCCATCGAATCGCCCGATAATTGAAATGAGTTCCTTGTAAAAAGCAGAAGAACGATTATCCCTGTACCTCTTAAGACGTCCGAGATACACAAATGGACTTTGTATTAGAATTTATGTCACTTAAAAGACGTGATATAAAAACGCGCCGACGGGTTTACACGCAATAAAAATATGGGAACGACACGAGAACATCCCCGGTTGTCAATCGCGGGGTTTAATAATCGTAAAATGTTTTTTGATCTATTCACCGCTTTGTGGAGCAGATGAGAGTTCTTTGAAACAATGCATCGTATGATCACCCCGACCAAGACTGTATTATGAATACTACGTTTCTCTTCATACCTAAATTACATTGAGAATGCATTTTTTTAATGTCAAGAAATTAGCACACGAGTCACGTCATGTTCAGTGGTCATCGGCGCGAATGGGTATCAGTAACATCACAGGCATCAGCGATGCGTTTCCAACCTAGAAAGTGAAGGGAACAAAGAAATATTTGGCCCCCAAACCTCCAACTGGAATACCGGCAAGGGTTTAGCGGCTGACTCAAACAAAAGAGTGCTGACTTCACACAAGCACATATGACTAAATGTAACGTTTGTAAGTCATCTTATAGTAAAAGCTTCTACAATCGAACTCTAATAATTTTCTAACTCTTCTATTGGACACGTACTTCTTCGCCAATGAGCTCCGGAGAGACATGGTGTGTGTACTTAGGCCTTTGGAGAGAGATCCATACCATGCTGAAGATCGTAAAATGAGTGGGCTGTTAATGTATTGAAGCCAAATATATCACATGATCTAAGGTCTGTAACTCGTGCAACCTCTCCTAACTTTATAGCCAATTCAGCGAGAATCAGATGTGTTCTAATCTCGAATATATAGACGCTCATTGATTTTTTTACGATCCCCACGAATAATTATGCATTAACTTAAACTTATAGGTGATAAAAATTCAATTTAATGTTTCTGAATACTAATAAACTATGTCTAATTATTGTACACGTTACATCAGCTTCTATGAAATCGATAGTTGTGAGTCGGGCGGAGGAATATATTTCTTAAAAGTCGAACGAGAGGCGGTCCGACCGTTTCTTAAAGCCAGCTATTTTAACAACTCTAATAATGTGTTGCGTTAATCGGTAGGTAATTTATATACTAAACTCTTAACGCCCTGCCCGATTAAAAACGCTAAGCTTTTAATATTCATAATGCATTTCGTTTTATTAAAAAGAATAACTGGCGCCGAATTGATCACCGCTTTTATTGGTTCGATCGACTATTGTATGAAAGCTTTGATGGTAAACATGTTCAAGAACTTTGCCGACAATTCATACTATAACAAGCAACATTGTAATAATGATTTAGAATTTTCAATTTTAGTCTAGGATAATAGTTTCAGTGACAAAAATTCTTGGAAAAATATAATTAAAAACTTTATCGCTGAATATATTTTATGAATAGCCGTAACAGCGTTGATGACCGACTCGCCGGTTATAATAAGACATCAACGGTTTATGGTAAAAATCCAGCCCCCGAGTAAATGTACCTATTCATTAAAAACACTTGCCGTTTAAAAACAAGCGCAGTGATAGCTTGGCGCAAGTAAACGGAGCAATGACTTAACTTTTTATGACAAAACTTAAATAAATTTACATGCTGTAATTCCATAAAAAATGCAATTAATGTAGCCTTTTAATATTCTAAAAGAATTGTAAAAAAAAATGTTTTATATTTAACTTTATCAGTAATATTATGGTGGGTAAGTACTTAGTAAAGGGAGCGAAATAATCTCACCGAGAGCGGATTAGACCAAAGGACATTTTAATCTCAGGATAAAATACGACTTTGGTTGAGTCTGCTCTTAATAATTAAAATAAGTATTCCATTCCATTCAGAAATGTTAATTTCGGAAAGGAAAAATAAAGAAAAATTTTATCATACAAATTTATGTAAAAATTATTCGCTAAACGTATATGTTTATTAAAAGTCAAATATTTAAAATAATGTTAGAAAAGATACAAAATATTAAAAATTAATTTAACTTGCTATTATATTTTATGATTCCGATATAACTTTTCGCATAACATTGATAATTGTATCAATACAGTTATCAAATATTTATTAACATCATAATTACACAATCTCATTCATCAAGTATTATATAGTATATTTTATTCTAAAAATGGGGTACGAAGCTTTTCCCTTAATATTTAAAGATATTTTCTTTATTCTAAAATCGCGTTCGCTCGTATTTTGCGTCAAGCGCTTCTGCACTGAACCCACAATTACGCATATTGGATGACCAGATCAAAAGCTCCGACGCCGCGGCTATTATGACGCGAACACAAAATCGCTGAAATATTTAATTTTATCGTGTAAAGTGATATTGTGACATGAGTAACACGATAACATACAAGGAGAACCAATTAATTTAAACATGTACAAAAGTTAAAAGTTATTGTCGAAAAGTTACATCTCTCTTAATTGCTTTTATATTTAAACAAGTAATAATTTGATTTAACTTTTTAACAATTCACATTTGGATATATTTTTTGTTTTCTTTTTTATAAGTAAGTGCTTGAATATAATTTCACCTTAGTTGAGAAATAGCTATAATCTCAGTAGATAAAAGACGGTAACCAAACAAAAACCTATTCAACCATAAGAATATTATATTATATAGTAATATAATTAGTTCACCTGTCTAAGCTAACATTCATGTCGTCCGCTACACTTTTAAAGGCAAATGCTTAAAAAATCATATTTCGTGAATAAATAAATAGGACGATGATAGAATTCAAAACTTGTAAAATGTATCCTCATAATTTATTACGATAAATGCTTAACTTTCCACATAAATTATAAAAAAATCAGAAAGTATTTTTTTAATAATAGATATTAGTTTTATCGTCTAATAAATATATCGTACGCTACGTTGTCTCAAGGTATTGAGAATATACCCCTCTTTAACATCCCCTTCTGTGTCCCGCATCCCCCACCTGACCTCAGGAAGTTATCGAGTGGCATCCGGATTGCGAGCTCTAATTGATTTACTGCCGTGCATACTACGTACCGACTATACTGCACCATCCTACAACGTTTCTACTATGAATATTATTATTACAGAGTAGGTTCTTACTTGAATAATATGTATTTATTAATTGGACATTTTGTATTGTTTTATGAGTTTTAAACTCAATATTTTAAAACATTCAAAACTAGAATGGAAAATCCAGAAATGTATAAACTTCACGCCTTTTAAGACTGTGAAACAAAAGCTTCAAACTAAAAAATAAATTCAAAGTGAAATCTATTGTTATAAAATTCTAAGCCAATGCGTAGCTACTCCCTCGCTTCCTTTATACTCAACTATATCAAAAACCATTAATACGCCATTTATAACGTCACAGAGTTTCTATTTAAAATTACTAGACAACCCCGCACAAAGCAATACATCACCAAAAATACCATTAAACTTTAAACAGTCCTTCGCGTCCCAAATAAAGGCACCCACGCACTTGTTGGAGTAAAAGTTGCTTTCCAAACGCAATTGTATAACGTGACAAGTCAACAAAGAACTTTTAAACTTCTGTATGCATATTGAGACGCTCGTAGCGGGGTATGTCGTAAGTGATCTACAAAATTAAACAATACTAGGCTCGGGGTTTTATGGCAACAATTGTAAGGTAAGGTAAGATACCTTAGATAAAGAACCTTAAGCCATTGTTTCATTTCTTGCATCAAAATATTAAACATATGTGCGTCAAGTACAGTCAAAACTATTTATATATCAGCCTTTGAAGGTCCACTGCCGGATATAGGCCTCTCCTAATTTGAGCCAAACAGACCGGTCTTGAGCCTTCTGAATCCAGCGAACGCCCGCTGGCTTCTTCTGATCGTCAGTTTGGTTGCAGGGCTACTTACATTCTTTTTTCTGAGACGTGGACGTCATTCAAGGGCCTTTTTTCTCCAGCAGTTATCGGTCCTTCTTACTATATGGCTAAACTTACTCTGAATGATCACTAGAAATGCCTTAATTCATACTAAAATAGGCGAATGCAGGAATAGGTCCAACCCTAGTTCCTTAACTTTTGCTATCAAGGTTCATTATGCACTATATAATAATAGTGACCGTCTAAGTACCATCCCAAGCCGAACAACTATGCAACGAAAAGTATTTTCGGGGTGTAAAAGGCCTGACTTTAAGCCAACCTCTCCTGTTTGTGCATCTTGTTCATAACAGACGAAGTTAGGGCTTCTAGTTGTTTGTCGCTTTTGACATAATTAAGTTTATTATTTAAAAAATTAAGAATACGTTATATAGATTAAAAAATGTAGTAACTTTCCTATTCGCCGTTAAGAAGTTCCCTCGTATCATAAAAACTCGTCCTCAGAACTAAAACAATGTGTGAACTATCAGTTTCATAGGATAATGGGAAGTTGCTCTAATTCATCTTGCAAGATTAGACCCAAACAAGCATACTAACAACCATTTAAAGTTAAATAGAAGCGTTTAAAAACAAGAAACTGTAGCATACCATCTTTTAGAGTTTGATGAATAAAATACAATGAACAACAGAGATTATTGATTATTTTTGTTGTGTACAAAAAGAATTTCTCATTACGATCTTACAAACGTCGAGAGAGGATTTAAAAGAAAAGATCAAACCTCCATCAAGGCTTGATAAAGGCAGGGACTTAAGTGCCCAAGTGTTCAACTTCAATGGCGTAAAAAGTGGCCAAGACCCTCTACGAGTACAATATTCAAGTGCATCCTCATATGTCAATACTTATAGATATGTTCTGAGTTGTTCAAGTATAAAGCCAAAAGGTATTTAATATTATTTACACATTAAAAGTATTATTACTTGATATCTATCTTCTATTGAAGAGCGAATTGGATGACTCCATTTGTCATTAAGAATTTATTTCTAAATAGGTAATTATGTAGGGTAAATTACGATTATTTAAACTTAAGTAGTTAAATTTATAAAATATACTTGAAATATACCAACGAAAAAACCCTGTTAACAATATATAAATTTGAAAATAGATTCTGATTCTAGACTGAAATAGAATCCCTGAACTGCGATCCGAAATTAATCATCGCTTGAACCTCAAATATGCCGTAATTAAAGTTTCACAATGTGACCTCCGTAGCTCCGTTTAACTAACTCAATAATTCATTAGTCGTCTATTTGGGTAGCACGTGTTGATATGATTGACATTTGAATTACATTGTTACCGTGTCATTGCCTTAGCCAAGTTCTTTAGCCAGGTCGTTCGGTAGCTCGTGGATGAAATACAGTGTTTGATTACCTTTGACAAGATTCAAGCTTCTTGCAAATTGACTTATTACATTGTCTTGTATTGAAACTATGACGCATTTTTGAATATTTGAAGGGGAAGGTTGTTTTAATTATCCATCTTATCGAATATTCACTGTAACGGTCATTCAGTTCACGTATTTTATATGATTCAAATGGAATTGAATTCAATAGAAATTGTGCAACATGTTAAAAAACATTAATTTATTTAAATTTAAGGACAAATTGATTTAATTAACAACACTTAAAAGTAATGTAGCTTATATCAACGAAGGCAGAGTTATTTTCTCACCATACTTCCAAGGTTTTGACTATTAAGAATGTCAACGCTGACCTCAATTCCTGTTGAGACATTTTTTATGGAGGGATTATACTTGATGTCATAATAAATCTTAAAAATTATAATTGAAACTACAAACTCTGAAGATTTAAATACCATAGGCTACGTCATAATAAGATGCAAAACAAATAAAACACTTCACAGATTATAAGTTTCATTTTAAATAGTTTACAAATTAATTTATTTATTTTAAATATTTCATTTGACCTGATTATATAAATTAGTCACATAAAAGAATATAGTAATCTTTTTTGTAATAAATATCCCATTTTCTTTATTTACCTTTAAATTTCAAACGGTATATAAAAGCTTAGGTTAGAGGTATTACAGTTTAAACGTATCTATAAATGTCAATATCCACTGGAAATATTTCAATTTTCCTTTCTGCCTTTCCAGTCTAAATTCAAAAGAGGATTCAGAAGATGATCTGAGGAATTTATTTCATGGCCAAAGGCAAGTCTTTTTCCTCCAAACAAAACATATTTCCGTAATGTATGTTGAATTTAAAAAAATATTTGCATAAGTATATCAATGATACCTACAAGATTAAATGTCTTTAAATATAACATAAAGCTGCCAATTCACGACTTTATTAAATTTGTTATATTGGAAGTTATGTCCGCGTAAGGCTATAAAAGCTGCAAGGGCCCAAAGCTACTTTCGATTTGAAATAAAAAGTTATCTTGAATACTAAGTATATTTATTTGTAGACACAAGACGAGACACGTAGGTCGAATAACACCTTTATTAGAAACGGTTCACCGAACTACCGGTCGGTTCTGAATACAATATGACTAATTAATTATTATATTAATACCCGCCCACAGCGTTACGGCACTGCGACTGTGGAAAAAATGTCTACCTTTCAATACGTCTAGACGGTTATGTTGTAATGCTACGCGTAAAGGTATGGTTTGATCACAGGCGAGAACAGATCAAAAGTTCTTTCGTAGAAAAGATATTTCTATATGAAAGATGTCTGATACATAAGTTAAATACGGAATGATAGGCAATACAGATAGAATTTTATAATGTTTGTGACTGCGTGCTTGTCTGTACGCTAATTTCCATTTATCTTAAAATTGACTTTATCGATTTTTGTGCAACCGCATCTTCTAATTTTAGTTAATTTGGTGTGATGTTTAACGCATGTTTTGTATCGATAGATGTACAAATATATACATATATATATCCTCAAGC
>DWPA01005243.1:0-12007 GCA_018251375.1 Calpodes ethlius
AGTTGCCTAGCAACTGATAGATTAAATAACTGACATATATATATATATATATATATATATATATATTTATTTTGTTATCAAGTTACCTATTAATTGATCTATGGATAACTGATAGATAGGTTTTTAAGAACGGCTGTTTATCGACCTTAAGGTAAAGGAGACCTTCAGGAACTTGTCAATAACATATAGGTACTTTTTCATTGCAATGAAAATAAATATTTTTAAAATATATTAATTTATATAAACGGGATTTAAGTTTGTTCCCAGGTTAAAGACCTATTTGGATAACTTAATTTATATATTTATTTCCTAAATTATATATCTGCCTTTCCTTGGAAACACGAACTCAACTTTACAGGTATTTAAAATATGGTACAGGTAAAAAAACAAGTGTTTAAATGAGTAAAAACATATATTTCATATCACTCATCATTAAATTACTACAATTTACTTTTCGAACCAAACTGACAGTACTGGGTATAGTCGGGGAGAGAAGTGTTAGCCTGATATACACACAAATACACTTACACTATGTAGAAACTAACACACACATATATATTTACAGATCACTAAATTAAATACTCAGAAATGTACAATATCTCTAACGTCTGTTAAATTACTATTAACATATTCTATTATAGTACTTATTATTTACATTTTACTAACTATGGCATACAAACCCCATGAAATAGAAGGAACAATATTTCTCGATTCAACGATACAATATTCGATATTAATCGGATGCTTAATATCTTATCTTTAAGTACGTTTAATAATAAATAATATGTACACGTTTGATATCTTATCCATAGTTTAAGGATTGTCTACTCGAATTATAGTTCTCGGGATAAATACAGGGTTAAAATAATACCCAATTTTAAGCTGTTAAGAAAATCTAGCAAAATAAGTTTAAAAAAAAATTAAATGAATCTAAGTTGTAAAAGGTTAACTTGAGGTCAAGAATACAAAACGAAATTAACTTTAACTGATACAGTTCTTCAAAAATTTAGCAATAAATAAATTTCTATTATGTCTTTATATCACTTTAATTCTTTAAAAATAAATTGTATTATTTACAGAAACATCATCTGGTTATTACTAGCTATATCAAGTCTGCGGATTAAATAATGTAGTCTTAATTAAAAAGTCTAAAAGTACACTAATTATATTTTGTACACAAGTATGTGTACAAAAACATGTAAGTGTACACACTATATACTCATGTGAAAATAGAAGTGTACTTCAGTTTATTCCAGATTCATTCAAACTTTTCAATTATGTTTCAATCCCACATAAAAAAACATTCATTAACATTAAGATTATCCCACCGTGAACTATAATTCAAACAGATACTAATGTAATATATCTTAACAATAACAGGTTTCAGGTATAAACATTGATATCCTGAATAATATTTAAAAATCGAAAATAACTCATTAAGTACACAGCAATATTTCTGTAATATTTTATCTACAATCTAGAGAGGATGTCACTTTATAACAATTACATGGAAGAGGTGCATTTAATGCATTACAATTAGGATCCAGCGTTGGACGATCTAAGAATTCCATACAGTTTCAGAGATGAATATCATGAATGAGTTATTTATAATTGGTTAAACATGTTTATAATTTATATTATGCCGCTTGCTAAACCAGGATATGGTTGTTATTTAAATATAATTAAATAATTATTTAATATCATCAATCATTCGTATTTGCACATGTTTAATGATATTAGAATTGTGTTATAAATCTCTATAAATGTTTTAAGACTAAATATTAACGAATGAATGAATGAATTTTTTAACTTATATAAAGATGGAAGAAATTAATGTTAAATTTACATGCCAGATTAAATATTTACTTACAATAATCAGAATCAAGAATAAAAATGGCTGTATAATTAGTCTCAGATATCAAAATGTAGGTAAGAAGTGAGCTAGAAATGTGGGGGGTACAGAACAGTTACGACCCTAGAATTAGTCTTTCTATGACCTACAAATATCGAAACAGAAAATTCTCTTAAAATACCATATTTACACGTCTCTTTTCCTGTTTTATAGACATTAGTAAGCATTGTAAAAAGCAATTTGCATTTAAACGCAAGTACCAACTAAATGACAGTTTTGCAATACTCAGTTACAAAAACAATATGACATCATATCGAAAGTATCGGCTTTGTTGACCGATTAGCATTCACAGGCGAGCAGTCATTAAACCGTCAAGTGCTGGCTGCATGACCTGAATGAATCTGTTTGCAAGCTTGCTTCGGTATATGTTTTTAGTTTTACAGTAAATTAAAGGAATGACGCTTGGTACTCAGAAAATCATTCTTTAATGTTCAGATATCGTCTCTCGAGGTCTCTAATAAAAGGTAAGTAATAACAAAAGAATATAATTTGAATTTAGAATGAATTAAGAATGAATTTCGATAAATTAAATTTTGCCCGCGAAATTAATATTTTGAAAAAAGAATGTGATACCACAGAATAATCACTCACTTATATTAATGATTTATAATTGATATAATTGATATATTTTGAGTAATAATTATAATACGGCCATGTGCAAAAACGAAATATATTGAATTGCGTGCTCTGGTCTGGTAAAACAAGTCGGAATGGCGAACGTAGTTTAAATTTTATTCAAAGATAAATTGCTGGGCCTATTAAAAAGTTTGCCTCGTCCGTAAATATGGGTTGTAAATTTCATCAATACAATTATTATATCGAAAATAACATTTACACGAATTACTCAAAAGTGGGGCGAAAAATAACACTTATCATAACGATTTTAATATCGCAAAATCGTAAAACTAATTGCACATAAAAAAATATTTGACTGTTTCAAAAATGAGAGTAATAGTTATTGAAAATGTTAACAACACGTTGTTTCAGATTTTTATTGAAAGTGGAACAATTTGTAAAGTAACGTAATATCGCCAGGATATTAAATAATACCACTTTTTATTCTACTTATATTTAAAGTTGACGTTCGTCGTTGACTTCAAACCACGGACCGTTTTTAGAAAGAGTAAAGTCAAAATAACAATTTTGACAGATCACTATGATAAATTACTGGCATCTCTTTACCTAGAGGCAAATTGATTTTTAATTAAAACAGAAAATCGATTCCAACTCGTTATCACAATGACCGATCGAATAAGCGAATATGTCGCGTAATCTGCAAATTAAAGGTAATCAAGATGTAGGTAATTAAAAACGTTTGCGACATGGCCGCTAATCGGAAACACTTAATGAGGAAACTATAATGAAAATGGCTTCCGAGTTAATTGAGCTGAAAATGAAAATCTGCGTTTTAATAACTCAGTTATGCACTTAACTTAAGACTATTACAAATGTCTTTCCAATTTTATCTTTAATGAAGTAATTTTTTTTTACAGAGGCGATATAATCAATTACTCTGCAGAAAATAATTTATCCTTTTTTTGTCTAGGTTGTAGTATTAAAACGACTCGTAGAAAAAATAACGAAGTAATTATATTCTGTTTATCTTTGTTTTCATATTATAACTGGCTATTTCCTTCCTGATTTGATAAAAAAGTTATGCGCTCACTTGTTTAAAAAAGGAACGCCGAGTTTTATTTTTAAAAAGCGAACGGATTGGTACAGGCAAGCAAAGATACTCGGATAACATTACATTAGGGTTGTTGAAAAGCGTAACATAACGAAACAAGGCATTACCACACGAATAAATAACTATAATCGACTTGTTTTCGATCGCGGCCGATAAATCGGGAACTCGATACTCGTCATCGTAAATCAGTCGAACAAAAGACTGGGAAGAAAATACAAATTAACCCTATAATCGCGGGTATTTTACGAGACGCGTGTGTCCAACTGTTTTGGATTCCTGCACTTTATTATTGGACTTTCTTTTTAAAAAAAATGTCACTTATTAATCTTGCACTAAGTAATAGGAATTAAATTTTACCGTCACATATTATGTGTTTCTAAATTGCTATATTAAAAAAAATTAAAAACCTTTGACATGAAAATTTAAATAAAACTGTTCCATTATTATATATTGTTCTACGAGGGATTTTTCTTAATTTCAGTCATAAAAATAGTTCATGATTAAATCTTAGTTCGTTTCTAAATTATATTATGACTCAAGTACGCGGCCTGGAAACCCAAAATTCAAAAAGGGGAGAGTGGGGCGGATTTAAAATATATTCAATCTATTTTTGTGCTATAAAAATATATATAAATGTAATGAGTGCAGGAAACGAGGTATTCGCTAAATAAAGTCAAAATATTTAAGATCATGATAATCTTGTAACGGAAACAACAATATTGTAGTCCAAAATTGTAATGCATTTTAACAATTGTGTTAAGAATTATTTTGACACTAACGTTCCATTCGAAGTTAATTTGAAACGCAAACTAAAGCGTGTTCTATTTTCCTTAAAACGATGTTGCCACCGCACAAAACAGGCAGCAATTAGCTTTTTAAAAAGGGAACAATGGCTGAATTAATGCCGTTTACATGACCCACGCCACGCTCCTCTGGAGTTAAATTAAACGAGTCATTTGGATTCTTACCGAGAGTCTAATTAAAAGTGTATTAAAGTTACAAAAGCGCACTGGAAATTCAAGTGGTCGGCCATATTTAACGTTCCTATTTTGAATTATAAAACGTGGGTGGCATGGGTTCTGAAGAAACAATATAACAAGCGAATTAAATTTGAAAATGGAACGGAAGGAAATGTAAGCCGTTATGAAATTAAGCCAATCTTTTTAATATTTTAATTCTAATTTAATCTTGAAGATAAAGATAATAAATAAATTTTATAGTTTCATTTCAGAATCTATTAAACATCGTCCAATAAACCCTAATCGACTTTAAAGAAATCAAAATCTCTATATAAATTAATAAAAAATATGTTTTTATGTTTAGAAAATAATGCATGTTTTGCCCTGTTATCTTTATCGCCTGTTCGTTGTATTTTGAAACAAAGTTATTAGTAAACTGCAAACGGACAACAGACAATCAAACTGGGACGCACTATGAATATAGTATGCTATAAATATCTCATACTATGTACAATAATAATCATGGCTCATTTAATGTTCAACAAGCCACAGATTAAAAAAAAACACGCTAACATTATTCAAACTCATCAAACAAGAGACCACCGCAACATTTGTTATGACACCTACAAAAAACAAATTTCGGCGCACAATGGCCACAAGAATAGGCGTCCACGCGTGAAAGTGGGCACTAACGAGCCATCTAACCAGATCTTAATCAGAATTCCAAACGCACGTAGACAAATAGCCGTAGAGAACAATCGTCAACAGATTAAAAACAATTTTGTTGCGTCGCGAGTCTCGCGAGCAATTACCGAACGCGATTCGGCGTCAAGATACGATTCCTGGGCGCATCTCTTAATAATAGGCCCACAAACGACGTACAATAATCGCTTCCATCTCTATAAATATTTCCCTATTCCCTCCGACGCGTCGACGTTACATCTCTCCTTCCCGCTCGCACGTTGACGGCTCACAAACCATAGACCCTGCCTATCAGGTTTTAAAATCAAACTGTCTAATTATACCCACATCACTAGAGGAACGCTTCAAAGGAGGCATTTTTAATTAATTTAATCCCAAAACTATTATAATGCGGCCAATTTTGTTATCTAATAATTCGTGGCGCGCTAACAAGAACTGTTCCGACGCCATTTTGAATGAGTTCCGTTAATATAATGACACGGTTGCTTGTTTAAAGGGAAATAAATGACCGTTCATGAATTGAGATAAATTAAGCGGAAAGAAATTTAAATAATTGCGTAATTTTTTATTAATGTTCATTCGTTGTAGCTACATAAATTGTTACGATTCGTAAGTATCGTTCTATGACTCTTGCATAAAGTTGCCACTACATAAAATTATTTTCACGACTATACCTTATAATCTGTTTGAAACATTTAATGAAGAAATAAATAACAGAAATTATACTACGATATAACTAAATTACGATAATATTTACACAATAAACAATTGTCCGGTCACTGGTGACACTTTTAGTTTTTACGTTTCGTTTTCACTCTCACTAAGATCATCCATGTCCATATCTATCAACTCTTCGTCTTCTTCGTAGGAGTTGTTGAATTGATTGCCGTCGTCCGGCTTACTGCTCGAAGAGCCAGACTTGGTACCAGTCTTAGCTTCTTCTTCCTGCTGCATTCTTTTATGCTTCGTTCTTCTATTTTGAAACCAGACCTTCACCTGCGAAAGAAAATTTATATTTAATAAATTTAATAGGCTTGATATAGCTGTAATCAGACATGTCCAAAGATATAGAAATTATATAAAAATCATCGCTTGAACTCTTGCAATTTCAAAACGAAAATAATTCAACCAATATTAAATAGTAACTTTATAAGAAATAAAATACTTTTCATTGGTTCAAATGTGTCTTAAAAGCTATTTAAGTTCATGTGAGTTTGGACCACAGTCAGGGACATAGAATATTTGTCGTGCCTACTTTCTCCAGATTTAATACGAGAAAACTTTCTTGGCAAAAGCATTAAGGCCCCTTGCCATTGCATTCCACAGCCCTTTAAGATACAATAAAGTAGCAAGCACATTCCTGTTTGGGTTTTCCAACAGTGCCAAACGCACTGTGAATTGTGATTTTGAATAATCCGAAGATTCTCATTAAATTTATTGATACCAATTTTATTAACTCCTCAATTTGACATGTCTTAAAACGATAGAAATTTTGGAGCAAATTTATATTAAATTGATGTCATGTATAATTTGTAATGCGAATTTCAAAACTCATGCAATAAAAAAAAGTCTTAAAACATTATGTGTTAGTAAATAGTTCTATGCAACATCACATAAAATGTACTGCAATAAATCTTACACGGTCGGTCGACCCAAATAATAAAGGGTTGACGGAACTACACAATAAAAAGTATTAAAAAACAACCCTAGTATCATATATCAGCTCGTAACTATTGAAAGAAAATCCACTGTCGAAATTTTTCTACGGGCAACACAAAGCGATTTTCCCGCGAAAAAAAGGATCCGCCATCTTGTGAAGCGATTTGTCACGTGTTTAATGGCTTGTGAAATCTATTCACGACGCTTCCAGCTAGTAGTGTGCCCGCTTTTGAGAAATTATACTAATGCAAGCGTATCACGGATGATGTTTTGGCAATCCCCTAGCTTACATAATGCTTATTTGCCGAATACAAAACAGAACGTAAGCACAAACAAAGCGTTATGTATCGTTAGTACCTTATGAATTAAATTAAGTTAAATATAAAAATGTATTTCCTTATCGATGTTGTAACGTTCGAAAATCAAGGTGCACGAACGGTAATAAAATAAATGAAGGTACTTCTGGTCAGTAAATATTGATATCGATATTATCAATTATTTATTTATGAACATAATTTTCGAAATCAGGGCGCCAACTGAATAATGAATTCAGACGTGACCAGTTCTGCCGCTATTGCCGCGAATAATGTGTTTAGCCGCCATTTTTGTTTCTGCGTTCCATTTCACGCTATCAGAAACGAGTAAAATGTAATTTATGGTTGTATGAATGTAAAATGTGTGGTACGGAACGCGAGCTATCGTTTCACGCTTGATTTTGAGAACAATACCGGAATCTTGTGTTGAAAACATTCGTTATTTAATCGGGAAAGTAAATTGATTATACCTTTAAGTGGATAATATTATTGTTGCGTAAATTCTTAATACGTAATTTTTTTTCCACTTCAGTACTCATTTTTAAAACCTGGAGCATATAGTACGGTATTATGAACTCTTGCAGTGTTTCACAACTGACGGTCCATCAGGGGTCTGCGAAATTGTTGAATTATACGGTTGTTTATTTAAGAAGACAGCGGGCATTCGCTTGATTCAGAATTCTCAGGACCGGTCTGAGTGGTGCAAATTAGGGAAGACCTATGTCCAGCAGTGGACCTTCAAAGACTGATAGATAGATAGATATTTACGTAATGTAAAAGTTAACATTTGCACAATGACATTTAAAATTTGTGTTGGCTTTCAATGACATGGAAATCGAAAAATCCCTGGTCAAAAAGATTGGTGTCTGAGGCATTGAGGCTACTAAACATAGGATAAGCTTCCGAACGAACTAACAAGTCGCTGAGATCTGACATTTATTACATGTCATATCTTATTTAAAACCATATTATTTCTGGTGTGTAGACCTACCAAGGTACTTTTACCAGCTACCTACCCTGAACTCTAAAGCTATTGCAGTTGGAATGCCAAAAAACTAGCTAAATCCTCTCATTTCTGTTGACCAGCGATGCATCGACGACGTCTCTGGAGTTTAGTCTCGGTATGTACAATTAGAAGCCCCGTTTGCTAGGTTCGCTCGGATATTAACATAAAAACGAGAAGGCGGCTCCCTAAGATCCCGACACGCTACATTAGCGAACATATATCGACATCAAATATCAATCAAGTACGTTCCGCCACCCTTTGAGGGGTAATGGCGCGTAGCGTGCGAGTGGGATGGATAGATGTTTCTTGTTTCGACTTTTCGTCACCCTATATGAAATAGCTGGTAACAGTACCTATGTAGAAAAATAGGGAGTTATCTATCGAAATTGTCAGCTATGTAGAAAGAATATCTTAAACCCAGCTTGCAAGATTCAAACCAAAGAAACCTATTAAAATATTACAAACATAAAACATGAACGGTTTATTATTAGTAATTATATAATTGCTATGTTACTGATAACATTTGTCACACAAACTAAAGTATCTAACCTTCAACAACATTTACACCGGAACTGACTATGTAACGAGCTGACATTCCACACAAAGTTACACCACAGATAATATATAACTGGTATAATGCGATTATCGAACTTACAATGTTACCACAGAGTAAGTAAGCATAGTAATTACCGTCTCATACGCGAAACTACATAAAAGATCTTCACTAATTCCAGACAATGACACAACACTGTTTTAAATGAACACAATACTCGTTCTTATGCAATTTAACATAAAGATCATAATTAGTTGAAGATTTACAGCCACTAAACATCGGCAACGTTCGCAAATGAAGCCTCATCGTAAATACATTGAAAGTAACGTAAATCAGTGTTAAGAATAGAGATAATTTGCGTAGAACGGAACGTGTTTATTAAGCAGAATTGTTGCGAGAAAACGTTCCGTTTTACGATTTTTCTAAATGTAGCTTAAACAATACTTACAATATTTTTAAAGAATTTAACTTGCAGTAAATGAGGCAGACAATTTAGAAGTATTTGTAAAAATCTGCCATGTTATCTTAACGGATAACAATAACGGATGCGTTGCTTTGAGGGAAAAACCTCATTTGGATATAAAAGATGAAAGCTTCCCTTGGTAACAATCAAAATTGAGGCCAATTATTTAGAGTTCGATATTTTTTGTCTATTGAATAATAATAATAAAAAACAGAAAGACAATAAGAAAGCGGGAACCTCCAAGGTTCAAAAAGCCGTGTAATGGTCAGTGAGACCAATTTCAGGTGATCTACATGCAATAAGAGACTTCAAAAGCGTTTCAAATACGTTTTGGATTGTAACGGCTTCCACCTTGAATCAAAGCGAACCTCTCCTACTGATGAATTTAAGACAAAGAGTCCTTAAAGAATGGAAGCTGCACCTCCGAGTTTAAAGCCAAGTGGTGTCTATGGTCAATGGTGATCCTACCAGCAGGTGATTTGTCTTTCTTGCCGATGAGTTACATAAAAACAATATTTAAAATTAACAATAAATATTTTAAATGTTTGCTTTCACTATTCATTTATTTTTATGGAGAACATTATTTTTAATAAGTAACACTTAAAAGACATATTTGTATATATTAATGAATTGTTATAATTTCAGTTATTCATGAATATAATTCAGTAATAAATATAAAATTATTTCTGTCACCTACAGCGTTCTGAATAGCACATATAAATTAAGTTCGTTACATTGAACACCTTGAATATAAAAAGCCTTATGTTAAAATATATTTTAACAAATTTCGTTTATTGCGAAACAAGTCATTTGTCATTCCATACAAGACCCCATGAGGTTACCCCATAGCTGTTACGGTGTCGCTTCACCCCGTAACACCATCGCTACTGCGGGGTAAATGGGCCTAAGGGACCCGTTGATGTTATAATGGTTAACAAGTTAATGTGAACTTTGATGGCGTTTGGAGGGTTAACTACCGTTTGAGGGTATCATTATTATTGTATTATTATAACGTTTAAATTGCTCTTCTATTTATTATCTGTGTTAATAATAATATAACGGATGAATAGGTTATTTCTTTTTATAAATTTAAACGTAGAATTTGATATCTGTGTAGAGGTTAGGAGATATTTTTTATTATAATTTTCTTTGTCTGTTAAACTGTGTGTGACACGAAATAACGATTTTTTTATGAAATACATACTTGAGATATTTATTATTTATATCATAGATATTGGAAGGCTTTTCGTAGCGGTAAATAGATAGAATATCCCGAACTAAAAAATAAAATTTTGTCAATAACTTTAACAGTTAATAAAACAATAAGTAACTATTTCAATTTTTTTTTCAGTTTATCGTCATTTTATAGATTTCTGTTTTGAAGTTAAATCAACTTTTAAAACATTTTTACTCTATCATCGGTTAGTAATAAATGTAGTCATAAACCGATGTATCTATTCATCATTTACAAGTCTTACACTGGACCTGAACCTCTCCTAACTTAAGCCACTCCGACCAATTCAGTCTTCTAAATCCAGGTACCACCTGTCTTCTTCCACCTGGTACTTCACTGTATCGGAAGGCGTCATTTTATTGACAACAAGGTGTCTCCATTCGACCCGTTAATCTCCATTCGACTCAAACGTAACTTATATCTAAGAGCTAAAATTCATATAACTTTTATGTCTCTATTAAAATAGTACCATCAAGCACATAATTGCAACGGGACCCAACCATTAAACAATTATAGCATTGGGATGCAAATAACCTTATAAATTTCGCAACAACAATAAAAGTTTAATTCGCCCGAAGAAAGATACATCTGGCGGGACCATTACTGTAACAAGTTTAAAATGGAACGCTCGGCTTATGAAACAACGCCTAATCAACGGGTCACGGCAAGCTGGCGCAATAACAATCGTAAGTCTCCGCAAACAATCGTTTTGATAGAAGGGGACGGAATCCCCTCATAACGACACCCGCTCTGAATAAATACCGGTCTTCATTCAGAACGCACCCCCAAATGCGATTAAGTACTTATGTACGCGATTGTACTACTCCCCTAAGGATTACCGCGCGAATGAAACGCAAATATAGATCGGTTGAAGTGCGAGCGAGAGGGAAATATAAAGGGGAGATACGCAATTAAGGGGTAGCACGTGAATTGGGCCGAAATTTAAACGGAAAGCTATTTATCTGTATATTACTTTATTGTCGATCCATTAGCGGGGGAAAGAGACGGTTGCATGCGTTAGAGAGGGATGGAATTGAGGACAAATTTGGATCGTTAGTTGCGAATTTTACGCGTTTATGTTCTTTTAGGGCAAAAGGATCATTTGTTAGGGTACAGTAGAGTCGAAAATACATAGACCATTAACTTAATTTTTATTTTGAATTAAGTTTAAGTACACTTGAGTGACATTAGTGGCTTATAGTGATTTATTTAATGACAAAAAAATTTAGACTTTACAAACATTTAAAAATCTGAAGCTCTTTTTACCATGAGCATACTGGAGAACTGGAAAGCAACTACCAAGGAATAATTTTCAGACTCACAATAGAAACACTTTTATTTATAATCATTAAAGTTGTTACAAAACTCTTGCTTGAGTAGACACTTATGTATTTTGTAATAACATTTTACACAAATAATTTTGACATGAACTTTAAATCAACAATATTAATATTTCATCAATTATAACGTACTTTTACTCGCTATATAAAAATGTTTATTATTTTTAAGTGTTTCAAT
>DWPA01005244.1:0-12007 GCA_018251375.1 Calpodes ethlius
TATACATATGAAGTAGAGGCTTGTTCCAGTTTCACAAGGAAATTAATATAAAAATAATTGAATACTTGAAATTTATACTACAAAAAAATTTGTAACTGTGATATTCTCTATCGAGGAGTCCTCGTCCCTCGTCTAGAGCCATTACTAAGTGAAGCATCAGGTCATATGTCATAAAGACCCATCGCCATCGTGACTAAAAGATTCGGTCTCATTTCATGTTCATAAGATAAAAGGAAATGAATCTAATTTAACCTGTAAGATTTGATCCAAACGAACATGCAAATAGAATTATATAGTAACAAACGATGCAAAGTAAATAAAAGCTTCTATTAAATAGTCTATGTTACTCATTAGCATTCTACTGCTGAAAGATTTTTTTAAATCGGATTATTAGTTTCAAAGATTATATCCTACATATAAAGTCATAATTTTATCTCTTTATCTCAGCAGTCATATTACTTTAGACTATTTCTTAGACGATAATAGATGATGGTAGTGATATATATATTACATAATATGATATCTTTTATATATCTTAGTGAAATCTACATCAATATCTCTTGTTAAGTTAAAAAATATTAAACTTCATAAACAAACCATTCAGAATATCGAATGTTTTTGGTAATGTTCGTAGAAATTTCTGGTATATCTAATTAATTATGAATTCAATAAAGTTCCACGCATCCGATGAAGAAATTATAATTGATTGAATCACTCGCGTGGCTGACTGAGTTGTTATTGTTTAAAATATTTTCCAACTTCCAAGTCTTATACAAACAAATGTTTATAAAATTTGTTGATGGATTAAATGCAATGGTAACACTGATTATGAATGTTTGTTTGTTTGCTTGCATGTTTGTTAAACTACTGAAGCATGAATACATGAAGAGGAAGTTTTTGAATAAATTTTTAAGATCAATGGCAGGTACTTAGATTCTTATGTCTAATATCTGGTACTATTAAATTTTATGTGATACGTATTACAGATACATTTATTAAACAAAATAAAATATCAAATAGTGTCAATCTAAAATAACTATTCACAATATGAGCTACAGTCGAATTTCGAGCGCAGGGCCGAAATTATTTAATGTTAACTTTAAAAAATACTAATTAAATATAAAACGTTCTTGATATAAAACTGTGGTCTGATTGAACAGTAATATAATGAATGAATTAACCAATCTCCTGTATCGTAGTCATTAATAACCAAGAAAATATTTAAATTTTAAATAACGCACTAATAAAACCTGCGCACAGTGAAAGTACTTAATTGCTGGTGTGCAATCTAATATTGCATAACATAAGCTACATTACACTATTCTGAAAGGGGTTTGTAATCGATACTTATGACTGTACAATATAATTGTAACTATTAAACTAATACAAGTACTTTTCTGTTTATATTTTAGTCGAGATCGAGTAGATGAGGTCTAACTTATATAGTTAAAATTTGATTTTACTTCTGTTGTTTTACAACCCGTCTGCTTCGCTTCGGGAATTTTTGTACCATTCTATTTGTAGTAACCATTACGTGACAAGATTCTAAGACGGTTTCTATAAATGACATATATTTTTATTTATGGTTGGACTAAAATAACAAACATGTAATATTACTCTACTCTTATACATAGTGGAAATCGCATTTGAAATCTGTACCTAAATCCGATTATGATATTAGCGGCATTTATAAAAATCATTACTGGAATCCGTCATTATCATTATCATGGCGGTTAACAACTCTCTCATTGCTTGGCTCAGGTTTCTTTTCACTATGTGGAAGTGCATGCCATAGTCCACCGCACTGGCCAGTGTTGATTGGAAGAATTTCCACATTTTTGAGAGCGTTAAAGACTACTCGCAGTTATATAAATTTCTTTATTTTTTTTTCTTCACCAAACAATCGATAATTAAGTTATAATAAGCAAGCTTTGAAAATCAGAGCGGTGTGTAGGATTCGAACTTAGGGATATCCAAATCTTTCAAACCTAAAAATACGTCTAATAAAAATATTAGTGATATTGCAGTATCATCATCATACTCTGGATATCATCTAAGACCAGATAACTATTCAATATAAATCAATTGAGCCCAAACTCCATCGTTGCGTTCTCTTCCTCTAGTCGTCATGTATCTCCATTATCAGACCTGTTTTGTGACATCCCTACATTGCATAGTCATCTGATTTACATACGTATACAATCAAGTCAATTTAACACGGAAAAATAGGTTAGACACACAAAAATAAGTAACACCCACTGCTGATAGTTGAAACTAAATAAAACCTTGTAAAAAATGCAGGAACAGGTATATACAACGGACTTATAAAAGAAAGTATAATACTGTGTAATACCTGGTGTGACTGCCTCAACCTCTTACGGTGTAACAGGCGCTCACATAAGAACTAGGCACGTTAATTACTGCGTATAATGGTTACAAGCGGACGGAACGACGATAATACTACATGATTGCATCGGACAGCTACCAAGCACGAAATCAGCTGCTTTATGTAATCTTTACCTTGATTTATAAATAACTAGTAACCCTAGTAATAGTTCCTGAGTAAACTATACGTGTGGGAAACTTTATGCTTAAGAATAAATATTTTCGTGGGGGTTAATAGCTTCTGGCGCAGAGTAAAGGGGTCTAGAGAATATTTTTTTTGGTAGGACAGCTGGAAAAAATATTTTAAAAATAAGCAGTTCTTTTTGTGTTTATTTATGATTTTTTTTTCTATACTTGTATCATAAAAATCAAGATAAACCATTTGGTTTTTCAAACTTATTTCTTGAAATACATGTAGGTTTTTTTTAACTAATATAGTTTAAATATATTAAGCTTTTTAGCCTTAGAAATCAATGATAAAATGAGTCGCTGTCCAGTTATTTTTTTTTATTTTTCTAGATATAATTATTTTTGTAGCAGTGCAATCTTAGGTGTGGATTACCAGAGCAGATCCATCAGAGCGGACCCGGAATTCCTCTATAATAAAAATATATTAAAACACACGTAACAATATGTAGTGATGAGCTATTTCATTCTTTTGGTAATATAAAATACACCAAAATACAAAAACAAAAAAGCGTTATTAAAAAAAATGCATTCTTAAACCTTCGTATTTTGTAAGCTCGTTTAACTCATTCAATAAAGTTGCGTCTATTACAAAACAAACAGGTTACTAAAAATCACAAATGTCCTCACTTGGATCAATTACCTTATGCCAAAGTTCATATATTTCAAGGTCGGAGTCAAAATAAACGTAGCGAATAAAAATCGTAATGAATAAAAATAATTTTATTGCATATTTTCGCCATTGTTTATGTTATTTATTATAAGGTGTAATATGCTTCTACCGGATTGTCTCATTAAGTAATTCATCATTACAAGCCATAATTGTCTCGGGTCTCCTCTCACGCGGCGAGGGGTATAGGCCATAGCTCACCACGCTGGCCAAGAGCAGATTGGCAGACTTCACACACCTTCGAGAACATTGAGGTATTTCCTCACTATGTTTTTCGTCATCGAAACAAATGATAATTAACTAGTAATACGCATATCTTTTTGAAAATTAGAGATGCGTGCAGTATTCGACCTGACGCCCCAGGTCGGGGTACCAACGTTCGAACCACTAGGCTATCATTGCATTAAGTACTTAACTGACCGTATCAAAAAATATTTCCACGTTTTATTTATTTGTTATAATATATTGTGTCTACTATAGTATATACTGTCTGCATTATATAATACAGATATTAGATTACATCGTTTTGTCAGCTAAGTATTTATATAAAAAAGTTCGAACGGCGTATTATATTCTGTAGACTCCCTATTGCCGTTCTAATTTTAATGTAATTAGATCTAAGACTTGTAATATACCAAGGAATCTTGAGCATCAAATTTTAAATGTATGTAGATAATTAGTTTGGATTCTTTCACATAGTTTTTTAGTGTCTTCTTTCATCTTCCGTTCCAATTAGTCTTGTTTAAGCTTTTAAATATATGCTTTACTTATTTTTAGTAGTTTGGAACTTGGAACTTGTAAATTAATTTAAGTTATTTTTTTGTATTGTTTTGAAGCTAATTATAAGATACTTCTCGGCGATGCTCTAACGTTGTGGACTTCCATGTTACGATGGCAGTTGCATCGCGTATAAACACCGTCTGTTAATGAAACAATGACATCATATACGAGCAAAATTTTCTTAAGCAAGAAGTCGTGAATTTAGCACTAAGTAACTCTTTGGAGTTCCATAGTTAAATCGGAATCGTTATTCGTTTCGTTACGTCCGTCCGCATGTCTCTTCCTAGCATACCAGAGAGACCCTTAGTACAAGAAGGCTGTAATTGACAAAAATGGTATATAAAGTTCACAATATCATATCATATTTTATATATGGTATAGGTAATGTGAGGATTGTTTCAGAATGGGTTTGTATTTTCTCCGATTTTTTTAAAAGCTTTTATAAACTCGTAATGTTTGTGAGTTTCTTTGTTTGTACCAAATTTTGTAAGCTGAATTAGAACTAATTTCTTTTATAATACGAAATTGAAATTTTACGCATACCTTTAGTTCGGATGACAATATACACTTATGGTGATAATGACACTTATGAACTGATACTATACTTAGAATTGATAATGAAGGCGGAATCTTCTCAGTGGTTACTATATTTTGAATAAACGAAACAAGGATCCAGTAGGTGAGCGCGTATGTTAATAATCTTTATATGTATTTCCAATAGGTTTAGTGGTCAAAATTTTTATTCCGAACGATATGACCGCCTGACGTCATAATTATTTCATATTCAAATAAGATTAAATAACACGACATTAAGAGCTTGCATGTGCAATTATGTATAAATTGATTAATTAATAATTAATTACATCGTAGAAAAAAGTCTACTATGCAGTTCAGCACATCTTTGTACGAGTACATACAATAATTATAATCTACCTATTAATTACAGAAGGTCAAAGGTTGTACCTACTTTGAACAAGTTTTTTATTCAAGGCTTTCCAGACTATTAGTATTTTGTCTCGGCGTCCTACCCAAGTAAGCTATTAAATATGTAAAAGAAATAGTCCAAAGATATATGTAGGTAGCAAATTTTTACAAATTTAAAAGTAGTTTTACGACGTTATGTTCTTTATGAATGCGATCGCCAAAAACAGATCTCGATTATTATTATGTGGATCGACTTCGACTCACGGCGCCACTCTTTACTTTCTACGGCGCACCAGGGCGCACTGTTAGGGAACCCCTGGCATATATACTTGTTAATCTTTGACCGGTGAGTAATATGTGTAATACAACGTTTTATTAAAAAAAAAGTTTTAAATTCGAAATTCGAATTGTATCTGTGGTGTGGTCATACCTATTTATGAAGTTGAAATTTTACTCATTGATTTAGTTTCGTTTAGCAATTATTATGACAAGTATGAATTATCTGATTCTACAATTACGGTTGGCTCCAGACAATGGAACTCTTCATTGTTGGACAGAACAGTTTTTAAATTTTTTGTTTTAATTTTTTTTTAAATATCGAAATTTACTCAACATTTCTTGTTTATTCGAAATTTGAATATCAACATAAGCTATGTTCACACTATATCCTTATAATCTTCATTTTCAATTATTGTGTGCATTATAACCCAAGAAATTAACAGTCCACATTAGACGTATAATTTTGGTCAATTTGCTAAGATATATGACGAGAGTATTCCAGAAGCTCGAATCTGAGCAGGAAATAAGGACTAGGTATTTGAAAAAACAATTATGTATGACTTGAGAGATAATTGTAGTGAATTGAGTATAAAGTACATTTTCTAGAATATTTAAAGACTGGTTTTACAAATGTTCACGAACACAGAAAGTTGTATTTTTTTTGTTTTGTTGCTTCCTTATTTTTGAAATTTTGAAAGCTTTGTGGCGCTGAAATGGATCTAGGGCGGTATCGTTTGCGTCACAGCATGTGCTATGTTTTCAACTGAAATGACGTCACGGGCACGCCACATGCCGCTTTGACGTAATCCTGTGTTGATCGAAAAAAAGTACAGTGTTGACACAGCTTTGATAGCATAAGTGCAAACAGCGAATATAATATTATGATTTTTTTATATAGGTTTTAGTTTCTTACTTTTTGAAGGACCTAAGGTCATCTAAAAATATGATAATCATTTATTTTATCACAATATTATAAAAAGCTGTACATTAAGTAACGTTAACTTAATAATTTACGTAATGAAGTCAATAAGAGCTCCGAGTAAGGACAGCTTGAAACAGGTTCAGATTGAACCTTCACCGGTTTAACTTGTTTATGCATAACTCCACAGTTATATAACAGTTTTGCGTTTTGTTTACACGTTGATTTATTGTCTGTGGCACCTGTTTCATTAATTTTGGGATGTTTTAATTGGTGTAATACGGAAAAAATTTGCTAGATGACATCTGTCAAGGCAAGCATGAAATGACATATAAATATTAAATCGTATGATAATTAATAATTTTTTTTTTATATTTTTTTTGGATTTTTAAAGCGATGGTATATGTCTCTATGTATGTCTGTTTTACGTGGGAACTGCCCATTTTTGTAACGAATTTATCCATAAGTATGAGAGCATTATAATTTTTCTAAACTATACTTTGCAAATCACACTAAATACTATAATCGTACAACCGAGTTCGCGTGAGGTTGTTACCACGGCTGAGCGAAACTGAGCACTTCAATTAGTTGCAACCCTTGCAACCCTTGTAATCACTGTCATAAATATGTAATTTTCAGAGCTATGGAGATATGATAAAACTTTTCTTGCAATGAGTTTGTGTGTAGAATTTTCTAGAACTCGTTTATTGTTACTATTAGTGTAATTAGCTGTAGTAAACACCCATCTAGTTGTTATTTAGAAACTCAATCATTTTATGTAATTTTACGGTTGTTAATTTTTACGGTATAGTTATTGCTGCTTTAAATTTGCAGATAATTCAATAATTTACATACTGAATGGAAATTCCATGCGTTCGGAGATAAATGTGGTTCGTAAAAGTCCGATAAATTTGTGTTTTTCGATAACGTAATTTGTGAGGCTTTTGCTGAATAAAAATTGAATAACGCTGAATTTGTAACGCAGTTATAAAATAACAAACGGTTCATCTAGCAGTGAATTTTACAAAATTTAAAATGTATCCACTAACTATTCATTTGTTTTGTTAAAAATATCGAAAAACCGAGAGACATAAATCAAATTAATCAAAACCACCGGAGTCTTTGTTAAAATTGAAACCTATGTTTGATAATTTACATCAAAATCTGCCTACGGACAAACAGACAGGCAAATAAAAATATTTTTGAGATTTTACTTTTTAAGTGTCTTCTAATCTAAATTTGGATAACTTTTCAAAGTAAAATAAATTAGAATTATAAATAGATACATAAGATAGAAGAACCAAAAAAACTTCTGTGTTTTTGGAATTCGTGAACCTTTGTTTCACAACTGCGATGTCTGGTCTTTCTTACCTATCTTTCTATACAAAGCTGTGTTCCTGGAAATGTTGACGCCCTAGAAATATAGTGCTGGAGAAGCATCCTTAGAATCCCATACAACTAACTTTTGGATCCTAAAATAACTCAACTTCAAACAGAGATTATCACTAGCGATACGAATTCGTTAGTATTTTCGACATATCACCCGTAACGAAAGTGAGGAGACTCAAACCGAGCAGTGGGACAGTTATGGGTTGTGATGAAATGATGTATCCTAAGTTGTTTATCATCATATACATCATAAGACCACACCGGTCGTTGGGAGATAATTAAAATACAATAATATAGGGTTCAAATTAAAAAATGATATTTTAACAGGTGATTATTTAAACATTACTCAAAGTATCCTCACAGACATATACCTACCTCCATAACGATACAATGTTTTCGAGTTAGAGCACAGAGTACTTCGGGTTTTTAAACTATGTTTATATAAAATGAATAACAATAGAATGCTGTGTTATCTAGTTTCATCTTGATGGAATGAATCATCTCAAGTTAATTTGTGACGACAGTGTAGGTTAGCTATTGCTTTACTCGTAACTGATATAGGTACCTACTCTACGGTTTGAAGGTTAAAATAAAAAAAAAATGTTCGTGTTATAAAGGATTGTAATGACTCCCTATGTTACAACACACCAAATTGTAATGGAATCTTTGTTCTCAAGGTCTTTAGTAGCACGACACGTGTTGTCGTTTGCGGTACTAAAAAATAAAAAACCGTAAATTTTTGATATAAAATTCTTACTAAACATCACTAATACTATGCAAGAATCTCGTAGAAATTGTGTTAGTGTGACTCAATCTGGCAATTATATGGCGATTACGTGCACAATACGAACGTATACTATGGAGGCCATGAAATTAACCGCGCCATAAAAACGCGGTTCACTGGCGAATGGTAGTCATGGATGGTAACAGCGACTTGAGGTTTGGCGTGACGGCGTATCGTAAATACTCTAATGTATCGGTTACAAGAGCTCTTGCTTGGCGCGTTCCAGTTTTGCTGTGATACCATAACTATTATTTTATACGCATATAAAACTTTCCAAGTTGTGACATGTTTGGAATACAATGGGTACTGGAGTGGTGATGCGCGTTGTGTTCTTTTTATATGATATTGAGAAGCAATTTTATATTCGGCCTATCGAGTGATAGCGTCGTACACAAATCGATGTAGGGTTAATTCGGTATCACGTTCTATTCGATGCCATCGATTCTGGCAATTTCCTGCGTCATTACCTTAACGATGACTATCGAATGGTTGTTGGTGAGACGCTTCACGTCAATAGGTGTGTCTGGTTCTGTGGTACGTTCGTATTGTATATTTTCCGTGTAGTCGATAAATCTGATTGATTACTTCCAACGACATGATATAATTATTGAGGTAATCAGGGCTAATGTCAATCGTCATATAACCTTGGTTTCTCATGTAGGATGTTAATTGAGTTTTTGTTGCAGTTGTTTTGTTTTAGATCTAGCGAAACATTTTCCCAATGATCGAAATTCGCTAATAATTAATTTAAAAATTTAATGTTTCCCAATCACCCATTACGTTTTTTCTACTGTTATTCATTCGTGAACTCGGTATAACTAACTTTGTTACAAAAAGTATTCAATCCCAGTATAATGGAATAAAAAAGGCTTTTTTTTTTGACTTAATTTTTGACCAACACAATGGTAAATGGAGAGGAAGTCTATAGCGGCGAGTGAAACAATTATCATATGGATAACACTTAAGCTTGTAAATGCTACTAAATTATGAATTTATAGAAAACCATTTGAAAGAGAAAAGGGGGTTTAGTCTGTATGTCATGAGGATACTTTTATTCTCTTCTTTGTTTCTCTCATAGTCTGGGTGAACTTAGAAGTTACTTAGTATGTATTTTGACTGAGAAAAAATTCTGACTAATCTCAGAAAGAGCAAAACGTTTCAGCGGTGTGAATGCTAATGTGAAATATACTCACACTGATTAAATAAGTGGTTTTAATTAGCAGGTCAGGCATCGCCGCTGGAGCAATGTCTATGGCTAATCTTGACGTTCTTGTAGATTTTACTGCGACAGGATGTAACCACTTCGATGGTAATATCCTGCTTGTAAAACATTTAAGACGTTACTTAATATAAATACTAGATGTTGCCCGCGGCTTCGCACACGTGTAAGAAAAGAACGGCAATAAAAAGGCTGTCAATTCCTTTCCATCACTGGTTGTTAATCAATGCTTTGTTGTTGACACTTTGGCTAAAATAAACATCGTAATGGATCTTGCCATAGAAATGTGTATTCGCGGTAAAAAGTAGCCTATAGTACTCGTCTTTCCAACTATGTCCAAACCAAAAATCGTACTTTAGCGACGTTCCGTTGAGACGTGAAAGGACAAGCAAACAAACACACTTTCGCATTTAAATGAGTATGGATTACAAATAAGGTTTCCGATGTATGTTGTTAGAGGGTGCGCTAAACAGCAGTTTCATATCTATTATTAAAATATATTGTAATAATTATAATTCGTAAGGTTTTAGTTTAAAATGGAATTACTTCAGCGACAATGATGATTTTCATAAATTCAGACCAAAAATATGACTCGAGATATACTTCTCAATGTTTATTTAAACCCGCTTATTGTTGACACTAGAACCATACAAATCCAGATGTAATACAAGAAGTGGACAATAAGAAATCTTCCAAGACGAAGAGTTAGTGACCACAAGGCGAATCTTGTTTCATTTCGGCGTTTCAGTTTGTGAACTAGAGCGTGCAACTCAGTTCAGTTCAAACGGAGATCTGCTTAAGGGCCCGCAAAAACGGAACGGGTAATACGAGATTCATAAAGTGCATTATTAACTGCAACATGAACCGAACCTGTTTGGGATGACCGCAGAGCTTACACAATGAATCCCAAGTTAGAATATGCGGAGGGAGAAAATAAGACGTTGAAGGAGAAGGAATGAATTTTATAAATGGATTCTTTAGAATAAGAAAAGATGCCGACTACTAAACTTATTATTTATCAAGCAATTATAAAACATTGCGGCTTTAAGTGATCAGGAAAAGTGACATTAGATCCGGGTTAGTATGTCTTGAGTACGTAAATGAAGTTAGTATAGTGTGACAGGCGTAGAGGCAGTTTGGAAATATTAGTAATATATAACCAAATATATATTCTAGGTATACCACTAGACATGCTTATGTATAACTTTTGTTATTCACGTTTGGATGTAAAGAATAAATAAATAAAGGCTAACACACTCATACCCCCGCGGTAGGATTCACTATGTCGCGGGCGGCATGGACAACACAAATAACACGTCACTAACACCCATGACCCGAGCACAATTATTTATCTGTCACATAAATATCTGCTCCGATCAGGAATCGAATCCAGGACCCCTCGCTTCGCAGGCAGCGTCACTACCAAGTAGACTACGGGGCCGTTAAGTTGAGATTCTAAATACCTTTCTAATACCGTAAAATAAAGATGTTAATATGTTCCTGTCTTCAAGCTTCAATGGTCAACACTTAGAGGGTACTTATGTAAGTAAATAAAAAATATGTTGATATTATCTTTTATTTTAAATATATTTTGTATAGTAAGCTGTTAATCACAACGTAACCGACTATCTTTATGATTTCCTATCAATATCACTGTATTCCTTAAGCCATTCGCGTAGTTCGTCAATCTGACACCGAACGGAAGCGCGTGCGGTGCCACCCATGCTTGTGTACTGCTCTACACTTGCTTCCCATGAAAACACTTTTTGAAGGTCCTTTAGGCTTCCAAACTCCGGGCTGAAAATTGTTATTTTATTTCATTCGAGGCCACAGCTACAAACTATTTATCTTCACCACTAGGTTAGATATTCTAACATCTAAGGACGGAGCGCAGGTTCAAGGAAGTAGTTATCGTGAATTTTATTAAGCCACTTCAATGGGCATTCGTAAAGGGTTTACTGGTCAATCCAGTTTTGGTATTTTTTAATAAATTATGAAAAATATTTCAATAAGTGGACATAAATAAATAATAATAATAATAAAATTTGAACAGAGTTTTATCGGACAAGTTTTAAGAATTTACCATATAGTGAGATATTCCTCGTGTGACATATCTTGTAAATCCACATTAAGAGTTTTGGCACGTTTTAGAACTTCCCCGACGTAATGATGCGCACGACGGAATGGCACTCCACGTCGGACCAACACATAGGCCAAATCTGTAGCTAACATGGCAGAGTCAAGTAAACTTACTCCCTTTTCAGCGTCTACCTAAAACACATCTCAAACTATTACTTTGTAAGGCGGTTCCAGGATAAGATAAAATTTCGTAATAGTTATTGTGTATAAGTTAACTTCTACTACCACGTCTCGGAAAAAGGAGTGTAGGTCGCCCCGCAACCAGATGGACTAACGATCTGAAGAAGACAGCGGGTATTCGCTGGATTCAGAAGGTTCAGGACCGGTCTGAGT
>DWPA01005245.1:0-12006 GCA_018251375.1 Calpodes ethlius
AGCTGTGAGCTGCAGAACGTTAGGTTATTTACGCGGAGGGTTCCTTCAGCTTCATTATTTAACTTACCGAGTAGATTAAAGATATACATAGATAATGCAAGCATCCTAAATAATACCGTGGAAGCACGAAATACTTTAGAAAAGAAAACAGTAAGAACTTTACACTTAAATCAATGGCGCTGTAATGTTTCTGGGTTAGGGCTCGAAGGACCAAAAGCAGTTGAACGGCGGAAAAAGTGTGATAAAAATGTAGAATTTACGAATACAAAAAGGAAACAGATGCATTATGTAACAACTTAATACGATTATTATATAGAGATTTGTAAGTATTTTTCAAGTGCTCTCGTTACTGATTATTTCGTTATCTCGTTATTTCGGTAACAAAAACTGTTTAAAAGCAGTGAATGTACGCATTTCTATTACCTAGCGGCGTCGCATTGCTTATTTAAGCCGCTAAATAAAAAATATCTTATGACATATGGACAGAGTAACAATTCCATAACTTCCAAACACATGAGAGAAATATTTCCAGTAAACCATATCCAGTTTCATTCCATTTATCATTTCAGGGTTCTTAAATGAGTTTGAATCTATTAATTCATTCCTTTTTTTAATAGCTCATAAAGCTGAATTTTTAACCTGGATAATTGGACTGGTTTTAAATGAATAAAGTCAAAGGACAATAAATTCTTTAGCTTGTTCCAAAAGCCAATATTAAAGCTCTGAAGAAAAAGCTTGTTATTGGCAGCGGGAGCTCGGTGGGAGCCGTATCGCTGCAGGTACCCGGGGTATTCTGTTTACCGGGAAATTGCAAGGATCTGTTTGAACAACTCGCTGTTGTATGCGCACTAATTTCGTGAAGGACCGCCCCACTCGTTTCAAATCGTATTCAGTATCCAGAGGACTGAAATGCATGGAATAGAATACGTTTCTTCTTTTACTGGTTTTTGTGAATTGAGAAATCTTAAAATAATTATGTTAGCAAAGTGATTTTAGATAGAACAGACAATTTTAGTTTAATTAGAAACAGCAATCATCAACCTTAAAACGCATTTTTCACTAATTACTAAAAAAAATGTTCAACCAAAAATAAACAAGTCACCATATTTTTTACATGTCCAAATCATTAAATTTTAAGCGTATAAGTCACTAACCTTTGCCATGCAGCTGTTGCCTGTTCTCGGTGCCCTTGAGGCTTTCGGCGGTGTGCAGCAGTTCGTCCAGCTGTGGTTTCTTCTGCTCCAATTCTCGAAGAACGCCCTAGAAGAAAAATAATCTTAATTGAGGGTGAAGACATGAAAATAATGTTTAAGTACTTCTTACGAATGAATCTAATCGTTTATTAAGTGAAACCAAGCTTTTCTCCTCGTTTTTTTTACTTTGAATTTGTTTAATCAAGAAGCTTAGTTCAACGAAACTGAACTACCCTATAACTTGGATTAAACGTCACATTTTCCACTAGAATACTAGGCTTCGAGCATCTAGTAATCAGGAACTCAAGTTAGTTTACTGGGATCGTTGGGTGACAACGTGACCGTTATAGAGTATGGAGTTGAAATTTCCTAGTTTTGGAAATCAATACTTAGCAACAACATCGACGATGATTCCGTTAAAAAAGATTCAGAAGCTAGTTAAATACCCTTGAAAATAGAAGTTGCGACACTTCCGACTTCTGCCCCAGGAACGATCCTCTAAAATGACATTATGAACAGTATTTAAGACGTCGCTCCCAGTTCGCGGCGTGTCTCACTGAAGTCTGCAGTTTATTACGACGTGGAAGTTCACATTACTTATACATTCAGTTGCAGATTGTCGCGGCAATCTCGCCTCTCGCATCTCGCCGCTCCGCGAACTTCTCGACTTATCTTGCGCGTAAACTGACGACAAGTAGTCTTCAGTCATGTTTTACTTTCATGGAGATCTCCCGTGTGGGTAACGGATCGTGTGTTTAAATTTAAATTTATACTGAGTTGGTCGTTTCTACGTCTTTCTAAATAGAATAGTTTCTTTGAAATTGGACAGAGGGCGTTTTGAGAACATTAATTTGCATCACGGTCTATTTCGTCCTCGGAAACAATTACCGGCAGAAATATCTGAAATGTATAACTTGATATTTATCTCCTCACTTATTGACAGGCTAATCAATAAATGGGAGGAAAGAAGTAACTCTTGGAAATATCTGCATTTCATCCGGCCAGCGTGGGTCAGTAGATTACTCTGTAATAATTGTTTGTTAACGTATAAGATGTGCTTAGAATGTAATTTCGCCCATTGTTCTGTTCAACGATGAAGAACCTTTCGGAAATACGTTCAAAATTGTATTGGAAAAAGGCACATCATTAAATGAATTTGAATTAGATTTTGTATATACATGTATATATATATATATATATATATATATACATGTATATATACATGTATATCGATTGAGTGTCGAGTGATAGAAACACCGTATAGAAGAAATATATGAAAGTAAAAAATTATAATAATATTCGTAAACCAAACCAAATTTAAAGTTTAATCATATTTATAAAAAAAAAACGAACATTTGTGAATAAAAGTGTACACGTTCTACATAAAATGTTTCTTTGTATGAACAAAATTAGTCTAAAGTACCAAAAACTATTTAAAGAACAATTCTCCAAAAATATTTTAATTTATCATATTCAAATCATTATGACACTGAACAATAATACTTAACCAGTAAAAATATTGAATAGTATTTACTACCGACTACGTAGTCATTATGAGTCAGGAAATTCGAATCCAGACTGGGAAGCCATGCAGCCTGGTCGGTAGCGAACTTTCCGTATTCTGTATTAATCTTATGTTTATGATTTCCCTCGTAAAGCAGGGTAGACGTATTACGTTTCACCCGGGCTCATAAGTTGCCATAAAACTTAACCCTAAAAGGAAGGGGCGGACATTATTGAAGGTGTGTATGTAGCTAGCCACGGGCTGCGGACCAGTTGGGAACGAAGTAATCATAATACTAAAACCTCGCCCGCCACTCGTACCCATTAAAATCTGGTTTCCATTTCAGGTACTGGATTAACGTGGTTAGATGCCCCTGCCGTAAATAGATAGCAATATTGCAATAACAATGTGGAATATGTAGACGTGTTAGATCTCGTATCTTTTCACGTTTCGTTCCATTATTTCTCACCGGTTCACGTTCAGAATTTATGACGGTACATGAAATAGGTCCCTATCATCTCTTTGATTGTTTTCCATCTCTACTTTAGGCGGACCTGGGTATTCGTGCTAGGAAAGTAAAACTTTGCCTTCACCTATCCCACCTGATGATTAGTTATGTTAAAATCTAACACGGTAAGTGCTCTAACTTAAATAAAAAAAGAATTAATTCTCTTATTGAAAAAATCCACATCAAAATCTATTTGGTCCTTATTTTTATAATGTTTAAATATGTTGAATTGATTGTAGATGTCTACATATTAAAAATCTAAGTAAACATCGCGTCTATCAATTGCGTATTAAAACAACAAACAAATTGAAGTAATGAATCGTTATACTAAAAACTCTGATACATAATTTTGTTTTGTTATAAATTGAACACAGCTAAACAGTTATTTGCCAGATCTTCTCAATAAGTGTTACATTGTCTAAAATGTGTGTGAGTGTATACGGATAATTAAATTCTCGTTAAGTATCGCCACATCGAAAATATGAGCGTCAGTGGTAATCCCAGATAATGCAGTCGGGTAGTCGGCCGCGCGGCGCCGCTCCGACACTTGCAATTATCGGTACAACACGTTCAGTAATTAAATTAGCGACACAAATGACGGACGGACAAACATGAGGCTTTCCTGCTCAGTACATGTAAAAGAACGACTCGTAGGGAACAGTTATAGGATAAATTTAAATAAAAACAACGCATTTAATTAACCAGCCGTGCCCGCTCCGCTCGGGTTAGAGAATATTATATTTTCTGTATTCATTATTGAGTTGTCCGGGAAGTTCGTACCGATATTTTAGGACAATTAAAACGCGGGCTGAATATAATTGAAGCGGAATATGATTGAAGCTATCGATTCCAGAATATGTACAGTAGTACAGTGTACAATGTACAGTGTACATATTCTGGTATATGTATGTCATCTGTTTTCAATAACTGTGATATATTCAGGCGCTGCCTACCGAAAATCGGCACGAACTTTCCGGACAACCTATTATATTAATCCTTGTCAATATTTCAAGAAGCTTCTTGCATCTTTTCTGGTTTTCCCCGCCCCACTAAATCAAACCTTTTCAAAGCGATCCTATAACTGTTGCTACAAATATTCTCGTCTAAAGCAGATTATTATTTAAGTTTAATTCGAAAATATAATATTCATCTAACGATAATGAATAGTTATCCAAATTATTTAATATTCTATCTCCTCTAATATGTCGACAGTGGAGTAGATTCAGAACACTTAACGCCTCCATAATCATCAGAGACCTGTGCGTCACAGTGGTAAGTTAATATAATGAAGCCAGATTATCAACTGATTTTCTTAATTATAACCCTCTGTAGCTCGTATCAGTGGGTTGGTGACAATTTTTTTTGATTAGTTTTAAAATCCGTTTTTGTTTAAAGATAGAACCTGAATATGAAAAATATATATAATAGAAAAAAATTGTTTTCATAATTTTTTAACATAAATATTAACATGTCATGCGATTTCGAGTGGCTTTACTAACCGGTAAAAAACTCGAAGTTTATCTAGTTTCTTGCATTTGTCTTAAAATATTAAATACAAATTATTTCACACAGATGTAAACAGGAAATACATAAATTATTCATTCACGTTCGGAAAAATAACAATAAACAGGAAAATTCGGTTAGCTGTATGGCTGCAATAAATCAAATTTAGACCCAACCTTTGGGATCTTATCCCTCGTCCCGGTACAAATAGCTCAAACTGGACGAAATCGGGGATTAATTTATTAATTTTATAACTGTTTACTGTACACCCAGAACAATAATAATTAATGTTTATTGCGAGCAACGTCGACTTGTATTTGTGAATACTACAAAATTTTAATCCTATACTAACATAGCTAACTACTATATTTACCTAAACTTGTTCACTAAACAAAGTATAAGACATAGGAACTATGTAGGTTTTTTTTAAAAAATGACTTTGACATAAGTTCATAGATATAAGAGCCGATTTATCAAGTGTATGCACTTTGTTTACAATATTTATATAATTGTTTATTAATTTGACGTAGAATTCGAAAAGCTTTAAGACAGATAGACATAGATACACTAGAATAGAAAAATTATCACAAACGTAGAAACAATAAATAGCTTCCTACTACAGGCACCCCGTGAAGGAGACTCTGGCCACTTTATAACGTAAAAATGTAAAAAAAATATTTAAAGCCAATAAAGAATTATTTATTTAATAAATATTTTAAGTTTCGTAATAATTATAGATACTTTCCGCGTGTAACTAACTTTGTATGTAGATTTTTTTATTAGATAATAAAGAAGATATTTAAAATGCAACAAGTTATATATTTAGTGATAAAATATTACGTTCTTTATAATACAATACACCAATAAAATATACTTTTCACGTTTCTCGGATACATCGAATAAATTCCTTGGTTCTAGTAGTACACCGTAACGGTGTTACTGTAGGAATATTATCCGCGGTAAATTGAACTGTCTCCTTTGATGAATCTAGTCTCCATTATTATGTAAATACAGTTATTGATTGACAAGAACAGTACAATGCGAGAGATGATATGACGAAGTGAATGCCCGACGGAGGCTGGCTGAATGATGACGTGTTTGAGGTCACGTGATAATTAGTATTAGTATCATACAATTAATAAAACTTTAGCTGATCGATGCCTTCACCTACTTGGAGGATTTTTAGTGGTATTTATTAAGAGATAAGTCCCATAACAATGTTTTTTTGAATCTTTGTGTATATGCGCTTGTTCCACGTAAGGTATGTATATGTGTGCCTTTATATTGACAATCTGTCCAGTTTAATTATGACACTACTTACAAACACTGTACAATCAAGATTATGGTCCGACTAACGGTTTTTTTTTATTTTAGTAACAGTAATTAACATCGCGATCGTAAAATTATTTAGTCTCGAACTTAATTCGGAGCTTACTTGATTTAATGTAGATAACTCAACTACATGGTGGATAGTTGTAGCTGAGTCAAACATAAAGTTATGCAATAACGTGATATCTGGCGAGGCCGCGGTAAGTGGCGCCCGACCGGCGCGCGGCGCCTCGCAGATTGTTCCGACAACTTATAATTACTGCTCGGATGTTACGACTAATTGATGTTACACCGATTGTACTCCACGGGCCGACTACGTTATTTGTCCTACGTTATTTTTTTAAATAAGGATACAACGCAAACTTGAACTCGAATCTCCGATCAATTGTGGAGCAACGTGTTGACGAACAAGGGTCATGAATTTATACGACATCTCGAAGCTGTACAATGTATTACTTTTATGATTACTTCAGAAGTTTCAAAATTACAAAGTTGTTATCGATAAAAAGTTCACCCCTCGGTGTGTAAGGGTGAATGCCCTGAAAAACCTGTTGGTGGAAACGAGCGTATTATTAGGTACCTACATCTAAACATAATATAGGTAAAAGTTTGAAATAAAGTAGAATGAAAATAGCCGACAATAAAGCCGCTACCTCGGCTTTATATCCGGCTCTGAATGGCCGGCCCACGGCTCATACCAATTAAAAGTATGAGTTACCCGCGGGCTCGTCGCTAGTGACACGTGCATCCCGCTCGCCGGCCGCGCCGCGACTGCCGACCTCCCCCTCCCCTTATTGATCTACCGCTACCCACCGGCGTACCGAGACCCGCCGCACCCCCCCGCGCGACCGCCGCGCGCCCACTGACGGATCATTATGGCCCACGTCCGCGGGCCTCGCTAAACTGGCGTGCCACAATAACTCGAATGCAATTTCCACAGGTGATAGAAGGGATTTTTCGTAAATTTCTCCGAAGGTAAATATTTGTATTAACAATACGTCATTTACGCTCTGAACATTGGGGTAAGGGGATTGTTGATCGTGTTAGTGAGAAACGTGAATTTTTCTCGGAGGTCGATGATTTAAGAGAAAACTTCTAAGTTATTTTTACCCTGTTTCCGAATTCAGGATTTTGAAATAAGAAGAATCAAAGTATGAATCGATCATGACTATAAAAACATTATAAAGATGAAAAGAATTGTGGTTAAGTATTATCATAATTATAGCCCAGAAACACGTGGGTATATTTTTTTTAAATGAGGTCCCGATTTAAAAATTACCAGTTAAAACGCCGCCTGTTTAGATCTTTTGAGTTATTTTAATTGGAAAAAAAAAATTACCATTTATTTGTGCAAACCTACAAAGCTGAGAGTTCCTTATAATCTTTACAAGCACCTCGCCAGATTGTTACTGAACTTTCTACTTAACTCCAGTCATCATGAGTCAACGAAATCCTGGTAATCAGTATTGTGATAATAAAATTGTTGGTACAATATCTAGGTTTCTTGTATAATAATGAGCGCTCACACCCCCACATCACTCCTCCCGCGTGAGTTCAATGAATCATAATTTAGACTGAAGTAATGCATCGGAACAGAACTTGCCTACAGGTAATATAGCGGAAACATTCTTTGTACGAAACGGTATGAAGGATGCATTCTGACATCCAAATGTTTTGATATAACAGAAACATATTGATACATATATTTACTTGGGTTATAAATACATATATTGTAATGTTATGTAATCTAGTACATGTTGCCCGCGGCTTCGCACACGTATGGTAAAAGAACAGCAATAAAAAGATTATCAATTCATTTTTACTACTGGTTGCTAGGCAACGTTTTGTTAAAAACTTGCTCGAAATTGGCTAAAACATACACCGTAATGGACCTCTCCACAAAAAGTAGATGTTTATACGTGGTATAAAGTACTCGTCATCCTCCCAACTATCTCCAAAGCAAAAATCATACTATAGTGACGCTCCGTTTCGCCGGGAATGAAGGACATACTAACAAACACACTTTCGCATTTATAATATGAGTGTGGATAATATTTATCGTCCGTTCGTATTTGTCAATTAGTACTTTCTTTTGTTTACATCATATTTCCCTGTAATTCTGTCATCATTAAATCGTATGCCCCCAGTATGTATTTCAATATAATAAATCTATATACATCTCAATAACTATTTTTATAAATTCAACTCAAACCGATACACCTAAAATCCAATAATAAACACATTAATCCACACAGAAATCTGTCCGAAAGTCTAATTCACTGTAGATTCAGATTCAGTGACCGAGCAAATTGAATGATGGTCGGCGAGGGATACCAGCGTGTTCATTATAATGGTAATCATTACCGGGCGCAGTGGTGCTGACGCCAGCGCCACCTGGTGTGTAATGTGCCGAGCGATTGGGTTAATTGACGAGCTTTGATTGCATCTGATAAGACGGGGATTTCCCATACTCATCAACACGGCATCGCCTTAAAAAGTTTTTGGTCTGGGGCAATAAGACTGAAAACGACATCATTCTTATTAAGGCCAACAAAAAAGTAGACCTGATAAGTAGTCGCGGTCACATCAAAGCCATCGCCGATACGTTACCAATTACGAAAGAAACTATACCTTTCCACGCTTCTTTCGCTCCAACACACCGACCTTAACTCGCCGTCAGTTATGGTCGCGCTAATAAAATATCCTATCACCATGCAAGTGTATCGTCGGAATTACACTTATAATACAGAGCCTAGAAACGGGATCTAAATTGGACTGGATTTTAAAGATTATTTGAACAAAATTACAATTGACATCTGCACATTTGTAAACCGCTACAGTAGTTGCGAGTGTCGCAGCCGTTTACACCTACCTCACGGAGGAAGAGTTTCAGTGTATCTCTTACAATAATTGCTTAAAATTATATTAAAGTGATATTATACAACCTTTTTACATCGAAATATATTTAATTAGAAACGTAGTTAGAAATATCATTAGGACTAGAATTAAAAAATATATTAGTAGTAAGCAATAAATAGATACAAGTCCTAAATCTGTTCCCAGTAAGTAGGACTAAAACCATATTAAAATGTAAAAGTATAAATAGAAATAAAACAAAAGATTGTGACTCTATGTAAAGGTCCCTATTGTATGAATGAAGCACGAAACGTCCCCGAACACTACGTCAGGAGGAATAAGAAAAAATAAAAAACCTTTTTACATCTATTTACCTAAGAGCTAGTAACAAACATAACTAGGACAGGATATAACCCTTAACGCCTAACATTTCCACTCTTATTGCCATAGATGTAAGGCTTGTTTTAATAATCTTCATTTGAGATGCCGCTAAAATAAACTATCGTCTGTCTATATATTTATGAGTCGTGAGTCTCATGAGAATCATATTTTTTGATTTAGGAACGACGGAAGGATTTCATTGCCAGCGTCTTATTAACGCTAAAGAAACCATTTTTATGAGAAATATATCTACAGATATTGCCTACTATGTTTGTTATCCTCTTATATAACAACATAGTTACTTACAACATTCCCTTTTAATGTTTTTTCTGCATTATTTTTGATATTGTCGACATCATAATACCGATTTCCGATCTTTCCGATTCCTGATAAATTTCTTTCGTACATTAACGTCGAATGTTGATGTCATTTAAATTTTTATCTCTATAACTGAAGCCGACTTGAAATCTACCGGTTTCAAAATGCTTTTATTTGCTGACGAGACGATGGGCGTCTGATTCGCAGTGACCCTGCTAAAGGAGCGAAGGGTCCCGGATTCGACTCCCAGCGAGAGCATACATACATACATATATGTAATAAATGTCTGTACTCTGGTCGTAAATATTTGTAATGTCTTATTTACATTGTGTGATATAAGGAAATTTAGTGTGTAGTAATGACAGTGTAAGCGTTTGTCTACAGAATACTCATAGACATCGAACGTGTCCAACCTGTGCCGCCCACGGCCAGGGCTACACTGACGGTGCTCGGCAAATAAGAACTAAAAATAGCCACGCAGTAGTATTGTCGAGTAGCTTGCCGCGTCCCGGCTACCTCGTTGCCTAGCAACCAACGCCCCGCTCGGTCCTCAATACGCATGCGCTTAAAGCAGTGGTGTTCGCATATCGATAACCTGGTATCGATAAAATAGCATATCGATGTTTTCTTTAAAAACTATAACGACTTAAATTTTTAGTAATCATCATACTCACAAGGAACAATACATATTCATAATATATAGCTTGGAAATGTGGCAGAATAAATAAGTAGTGTCAGCCAATTCAAAATTATAGCTATATTTGTATGTATTTGTAATTTCCTGGTCAGACTGAATTAAACTAAATATTTTTTAAAAGCTTTCATTTAATTTGCGATGTTTTAATTTGTTCGTTTATTTGTTTGAGACAATGATTGTAAGCTAAATTAGAACTGCTTCCTGTTTCTCTTGCGAAGTTGAAATTTTACATACTTATTTAGTTCCAATGACTATACATTATAATGATAAAAAGACCTGGTACTACGCTCAGAACTGACTTCAGGGCATTCCTCAATGGTGAATACTACTACAGTTACTATTTTTTTCATAATGTATAAAATGTGATTTTAATTTATTCGTATTATTGTATTGATATAAAAATGTGGTATATGTAAATTTGTAATTCGATAGAAAGCAGTTCATTAACCGCCCTCGCGTTGTTTAAAAACTCTATACCTTCGCACCTACACTCAAATAAATGTTTAAACGATTTTTTTGTAAATTGATATAACTATTTTTTCATTCATTTTAAAACTATATGGATAGGTAAAAGTTTTTATTTCAACAGAACAAACAAAATTACCTCGTTTTTTTTTCCCCAATTTTTAAATATTTTGGACTATGGAGAACGCACTGTTTAGTTATTAACACATAGTTTTCCTGTTTTTGAATAATTGAACAGTAAATACGAAATAAAATATTAAGGCTTTGTATAATTACTTAACTACGTGCGCTAATGCTGTATATAACAGCAGCTTTTATTTTGCAAAAGAAGATGAAGATTACATTACCAAATAAAACACAACTATACCTAACATAGAAACATTAAACATTGTTATTTAGTAACAAGAAAAAAAATAAAAATTGAAATATTAAACATCGATACCTTCCCATCACTGTTTTCAGCGCATGCGTACAATATCGCCACGAAGTTAGTTTATAAGCAGTCGAAAGAGCGAAATTTACTCAGTCGGCTACGACTCTCAGCCGCGCCGACTCGATCCGACAAAAGGACTTCGGATCTCTTTAAAATAATACTTTAAGTTGATAATATTTAATTAACAAACGTTATTTCCAAAGCGTACCACTAAACATGATCTTACACTCTTCTCAACCAATGGAGTGATATAAAGTTACTCTATAGAACGCATTCATTTTACACGTGTACTTCTATTGTCTTTGTATTGACTTTCCCAAACAATAGCACATCCTATACTTAAATACAAATGGAGTTTACCGATATATGGTAATGAACAAGGAATTTTGCTACAATTTACGGCACAGATAAAAAAAATTCTTGAAATTATTTAGAAACTACTGATTGTATCAACTTATATGACCACCTCTTGTATAACATGTCATAAAGTTACCAGCTGCAACAGGTTTAATTCATGTTTGAATCCAAGCGAATATCATACTCTTGATGTAACCAGTGAAATACGCAATACACATCAATAGAGGTATTACGCACCTATTGAAACCATCCGCCATCCAGAATCAGATGTAATTTTTTTTTACATATTTTGATTGTAACTAGAGAGTAAATATTTTCTTGACCGACAATGCATCAGTGACTCCTTCTACAACAACCATGGATCAAAAGGCCCGTCTGCTAATTGTCACATCGAAAGCACATATGGTAAACGAGCTGTATTGAAATTAGTGCTGTTTCCATTATACCAGTTCAGGTTAGATA
>DWPA01005246.1:0-12003 GCA_018251375.1 Calpodes ethlius
CAACAAGCACGCATTACGGCATTGCTATCACAATACGATACATCGATACTTTACACCTGATTGACCGCTAACGAATCATCTTGGCCCATTTCGTGTATTAATGAGACTTGCATATCGATCAATTTCTATCGCATTGTAATAGAGATATAAGGCACATTCCGATTCTGATTAATGACGTGATGTCTAACAGTAAATATTCGATTGATACGTTTGAACAACACTGTTAAAACTACTAAGTTTTCTTCGCCTAACCTAACATTTTTTGAGTATTACAAAAGAATAGGAGATTGTTAGTAAAAGTTCCAATCACCAGAGATCAATCACGAATATTCTACGTACATGTAACTGGCCGTATTATAGAGAAAACCGCGTGCGAGCCAAAAAAACATTGTGAAGAATAAAAAACGCGCGAAATGCGTTCCGCCATTGCTCGTAAATGTTAACCAAATTTAAATTTTACTTACTTTATAAAAATGTGTCTTTAACAAATCTTTGCTCTCTAGATAAACAATATGATTAAAATAAAAATAGAAAATCTTCATTATTGTTAATATATTTAATTCTTTGGTTAATGTATCTCATTATTTATATATTTCTGAAACGTATTAATTATAAAATATAAATAAAACCTTTTTATAAAATATATTATCGTTATTTCAATTTCTAATGTATTTCTTCTTTATTTTATCTACATACGTATTTTTTAAATGATTTTACTTTTTAAATGATTGTCTATATATAGAGCACGTATTTCTTTTTAATTTCAAATTAAAAAGTTATTAACTGCCTTTTAAAATGATTTAACAAGATATTTCGTAGTAACCGAGGTGAAGGTCAGTGATAAAAACATTTTGAATGATGCCCGCGCCGTGTTTAATGGGCCATAACGTAAACATTTGGATCTAATCATTTATCACTTGTTCTATATAACTAACGTTTATTTATTATGTAGAAGTGACATACGGGTATTTAATTATGACTTTTATAACCTAAGTCACAGGTTCTCAAACTTACCTCAATCTCCGCAACAATGTTAGTCAATAATATACAAGTTTACGCAAGTTAAAATATTTTTATAAACCCCCCACAAAAAACACTGATAAGTAAAATAAATTTTTCTTGGCCTTATACAACCTCTTATCTTAATATACTTAATATTAAAAAAAAATAAACGTCAAGTTTTAAATAAGTTTGATACATAGATAAATACATACAAATAGAGGTTATAAAAACGTATTAATTGTAGCTAAGAACCATCCTCATTACGTTAGCTTTCAAATAAAAAAACCGCGTCAAAATCTGTCCATTCATAATTGTTTTTTTTTGCTATAAATTTGGTATACATACCAAAAAGTAAATTAAAAAATAAATACACTGACAGACACAACGTCCACAGTCCTCTTACTAACGAATAATAACAAACTGATATTCTTACATCAAATACTAACAGGATTTATTAAAACAGTCCCTTCTAACCTATTTGAGGATTTTCACTGTTGTCTATGGTCAGCTGGGTATAGTCTCATTGCAAGCGGTTTTGCTATTCTTAACACATATAAAACCCATATTTATAACATAGAGTAATATTTTTGAGTCTATGTATAGAGAAATATTGTATTCAGGCGCTGTATATAACATTTTCTAATTCATAGAAAGTCCGCACCTACGTCTAATATATCGAAAACGTTAACACAAAAAAATCTACACATCTATCTTCACTTGCCAAATATTTCCAAGAATATTCTGACCGCCATCCATCTTCTAAACATCACTCATTGTATGACCCACAAAAAGTTTTATCTTCAATATGTTAATTTAATTAGTTCTTGTAATTATTGTTTAATCTATATTAATCTGTGACACCAACTACCTACGCAACTTTTTATTACAACTGGATTATAAGTTACTCTATATTTTAATGTCTAATCTATGGCAATATATTCACTTCAGTTTGTAATAATAAAGACTACATCTTCATAAGATTAATCGATTATTTAACGATTGCTGTAATTCGTGTATTAATTTTCATTATTTAAATTTAATTTACTTTTTAAAACAAAAAAAGTTACAATTTTGTAGAGAAATGATTATGTCTCCAAACTAACTCTTGGCCAAAGATAGACCAAAACAAAAATTTCTACAATAATTAAAAGAGATTCTTATTATAAAAAGCCGAACGCACACAGAAAAGGTACTTCATATACTGAACGACAAAAAATAAAACCCCTTTGTTTTAAATCGAGTAAAAGTTTCTATAAAACCATCGCTAACAGTACAACCATACCCTATGTTTTAAGAAAATTGTATCACAATGTCGTAAACACTACGACCATGCCCTTTGTTCTTGATTCAACTTTAAAGGTATTACAGTTTTTGATACGTAATTAGACGAGAACGTCAAGCGATAAATCTTTACAAAATCGGAGCGCGGATTACGACACACGAAAGTCGAGCGAGGCGAGGTGTGGTCTAATTGACCTTTATGTTCAAATTACTGGCCAACTTGAACTGCGATAGAAACTCACCTTAAATAGAAAAGTACCCCACTGTCCCCCAACAAGCGACGTCCTATGAGGATGTCCTTATTCATCATGGGGTGGCCTTAGGATATTCGCAACCCTTGTCGAAGAAGATGAATTAAACCTTCTTCGTTAGATTACGTTAGACTCACTTCTATTACAATTTTTAAAATTATGCACGTATTAAATATTTATTATAAATTGTAATGAAATATTTATGTTTTAATGATAAAATCCTTTCAATTACCTGAAGAGTTCGTGTATTGAGTTCACTTTTACTTTAGGATTAAATAAATAAACGTTAACACACTCATACTCCCGCAGTAGGGTTCCCTGTGTCGCGTATGGCATGGACAACACAAATATTTATCTGTCACATAAATATCTCCCCGGCCGGGAATCGAACCCAGGACTTCTCGCTTCGCAGGGTCACTATTAACTAAGCTACGGAGCCGTGTAAGAGATACTAAATGACTTCGCTTTTCCGTTTTTTTACATAAAATCAATCATTCATTATAGTCAAGTTATCTATACTCATAAAATATAAATAGTTAAGAGAGAGTGCAAATTCTGTGATCACAACTACGTGGGAAGTGGTCTCAAAAACAACGACACTTATTTGTATAATAATTCTTTCACTATTTGAAAGTTACGTTACTACGGATGCTCATAGACTATTCATTTATTTGATTAGCCTTTATTGAACCATATGTGTGTTAGAACAAAAGGCGGAGATCATGCTGGAATCATTTCCTACCAGTCAACCTTTGGGCAGTGAGAAAACAACGAAAGCTGTTAGTAGAGTATGAAATATGATATAAATTGGTAATATACATTAATTAATAGTTAAAGTAACTTATTTGACAATATTTCTGAATCTTCAAATCTTCTTTATACTAATTGATCGCAGAATAAAATCTTTGGTTCGACAAGATAATTACGAGAGGTCAATCCAGGCGGTGCTGAAACTGGCCACTTATAATAAAAAAAAAAGTAAAAAAAAAACACACACCTTGACTTTTATTATCACGACACTAGACATAATAATAAGTTAGGTTCGACAAGATAGTTACCAAAGAGGTCAGCAATGCAGTGGCGGCTCAATCCAGGCGAAGCTGAAACTGGCCACTTATAATAAAAAAAATAAAAAATAACCAAACACTTTGACTTTTATTATCACGACACTGGACATCCTAACTGTACTGTGATACATCAATCAATCCTCGCAGAGCAATTAACAGGACCCCGTTAGTCTTTCATCTGTACCCTGACCACATCCGGTGATCACGCATAAATTATTACCAAATTATTTATTAACTATCGGCCCGCCTGACTTTGCACGGGTGCAATTAAGGCTTAAAAAATATAGCCTGTCAATCAGTGATAACGTGGCATTTTACTGGTGAAAGAATTTTTGAAATCGGATGAGTAGTTTCGTTGTTTGTCTACAACATACATACAAACATTCTTTATAGTATTAGCTAAGGCGCAAAAAGGTGGGAATCGATTTCTTGAAGTTACAGAAAAATTGTTTATATTGCAGTAAGACCGTTTCAATCAATTCTCATTATCGTTATAGATAAATTAAAACAAAATCTAAAAAACTTTCATCTCCGCGTCCTCTAATGATTTACTTTCCAACGCGCTTCCGGTGGCCGTGCATAAATTAAATTAACCAAAACTAGATCGCAACTCATAATTATGGGGCTTCCTGTACTGACAGATGTGCGAGTACTTAGCGACAAGAAAAAAAAAACATAATAATATTATAGATAATTTTTATGAGTCGATTTTTAAAACTCTTTTACCAGTAGAATAGTACATTTACATCGAGCTGTTTATATTTTTAACCTTAATTACATCCGCGTGCAGCCAGTGAGCCGTTTATTGAAAAAGAAAAGAAATGTTGCTAGTATAGAATTATCATACATCGTCATCATACATTAATTATGAAATCTTATGCGGTTTTAAGCCAAGAAAACTGGCCTTAAAATACGTCACATATTCATAATCACTAATATTCGGTCAATTTTATTACACAAATTATCTCTTAATCATATCTTCACCTGCTTTTTATGTCTCCTATATAGTTAGGATCATCAACCCTTGATACAATTTAGACCTTAACTTACTCTTCGATATTAAAGTATATTTGGTTGTTCTTAGTCCGTTGTCCTTAGAATTATAGGATTTACGTTAAATAATAAACGTTTAGAATTACAATGGTCGTAAGTAATATATATCTTAAGAAAGACTTTATAGGCTACCTTAGTAATATGAAAAAGGTGCCATACCTACATGAAACACTTTGGCCGCACATGCCATTAAAAAACTGTCTAGAAACTTGTCTAGGTGTTATCAGTCTACTATCGATGAGACATCATTAATATATATTTTTCTTCTATTAGTTATTTTTATGCAATATAATGAAATACACTCAAGTCTATATTGAATATAGATAATATATATATTATGTTACTCTTAAAACGAATTTCATGTTATTTCTACGTTATAAATGTTACTAATCAAGTACTCGTGAAGACATTATAAAATTTTAAACATATTCTGCAATGCAATCACTAGCGTTACGGTGTACTCAATCCTCAAATCTTTGAAATTCCATAACACACGTGTGGCAATCTATATACTGGTAGGCAGTATTTGGTTTCAGGCCATCAACTTTCATTATTAATTGCTGCCAATAAATTGTAAGTTAATGTTTTAGAATTACACTATACTAGCACGCGTAATTTGGAAATAAATTGCGAAACGATTAGTCATCCAATTACAAAATAAATGAGTTATTTAAATATGCAAAACGACTTAGGATCGTGGACACTTGAATTTGTTTTGTAGAAATATAGTTGAAACAAGGACTGGTACTATAATTGTAACAGATCGACGCCATTTTGAATTTTTGACGTAAGAAAAAAAAACAATTTCCCGCTAACGCAATAATTGTGAATCGAATCGATTTTAATACGCGGAATCGAGAAGACGAGGTATCCGAATAATGTGATTTTAAAATGATCTATGAATCAAAAGTAAAATTGAACGAAAATCAAATCATGCTTAAATCATTTGCGGTAATAATCCAACCGATCTTTCTACATAATCAAAACGATTTTTCATTACATTTGGCACGAGCGGCATTTTATTAGATAGCCCATCATGTATAATATATCATATTTGGATTGTGGCACAAATCGTAAACGTCAAAATACAGATAAATATTTATATGTATGCATTTATTTATTACTGTGAATCAGAATTTGATATTAAGTTTGAAATTATTCTAATTCGGAGTTCGCGTGCTGTACCTACGTCTAATGTTGATATCATTACAAACAAATGACCCATTGTATCATTCGAGTCATGTTTCTAATGATCTTGAAACAATTACTTACAAATCAATGTGAGTGTATACGTCACGTTACTACAATACTATTAAGTTATTAATTATAGTTGTAATACGATTTATTAGTTATAGCACGATTAACTTGAAATGGTTTAAAGTAACGTAATTTATCGACGGCTTAGACGTTTTTTATTAACATTTATTTGAATGATTTGGACGAAAGTTATTTGGCCATAGAATAAAAGTATTTTTAATACCCTAGCTTCGCTACAGTAAACATAATTATTATGTTCATAGCTGGATATTTAAATTGCAAATCTTATTTATTTGCAAACCGATTAAAATAAAATAAATAACAAATGTTAACCGTAGTTTATAAAATACATCGATAAATATATCTTTCGAATCGGATAATCGGTTTCTGAAATTAACCGGAACAAACATCGGATAATTACAGTATTATTATAAGAATGATAATGATGATGACAATGAGCCTTCGGGTCAACAGATAAGATGATGATGATATTGTTATGGGCACAAGGTCATCACCAACGTATGAATATACCAAGAATGGTTCTTACCTCTCCTTGATTTATTTCCTTAACCAAGCCATAGAAGTAAAAATTTACTACACTCAATGTACAGAAGAGTGATGGGTAGACAGGCAGTTCAAGAAGTCTACCACCATGCAAGAGTACAGAATTAATTAAGCTAAGGAGTAGGTTTCATTCTTTGTTCTCTTCTTTCTACTTTTTCGACCGGCAACGCACAAGTGGTGCTTTCAATACTTTGGTGATGCTAAGGGCCATGGGTGTCAGTAGCCACTTACCATGTGAATAATCACCTTAATTGTCAGCTATTTCATAAAAAATATATACATCATAGTGCATCCAATAAAATCATTCGCATCACTATTCCAATTCACTCACTCTTTACACTGCCATTCACATCATTCCAAGTTAAATCATTCAATCATTCATTCAAAATCAACGAAATTAGAGATGTATTTCGTATCCTTGCCGCGTTGTGTGGAATCTCACCTTTATAACGTATTACTGTAAAACTTCATATTGTATAGTCGGCAACAATTAAACTTATAATGATTACTTGGAATTTAGCGTTCAATTTCTTACTAACACAATAGGTTCTCTTTCAAACAAAATAGTCTTTGAAGCTATTGACATGATAATTAGTAAAATGGTTAATTACAGACTTAATTTAGATGGTACTATTCAAATGACTGTCTGAAGCTTTCACGGACATGAATAATGTTCGAACTTTGTTTTTGAACCAGATGTAATACTTTTTGTTGATGCCCGCGGTCCAGTTTTCAACTTGGACCTTTGTGTACAGCCTTTGGACCTAAGTTACAGGATATAGATATCTTTTGACAACCCCGTAGCCTAGTTAATAGTGACCCTGTCTACGAAGGGGTCCTGGGTTCGATTCCCGGCCGGAGCAGATATTTATGTGACAGATAAATATTTGTTCTCGGGTCATGGGTATTAGTAACGTGTTATTTGTGTTGTCCATGCTGCCCGCGACACAGGGACTCCTACTGCGGGGGTATGAGTGTGTTAGCTTTTATTTATGTTATTGTTTATTATTTATACAAGTCGACACGAAATCGGCTTACGCTGAATCTATATTTACATACTTTTTGTATTAAACTTTAACTCTTATCTTTACCTCTATGTGATCATAGACTTATAATACCAGGGATAGTTTCTTAATATTTTCTGACGCCTCGTACGTAGTTTGGTAGGTGTATTGCAAATTACCAAAGGGTTTCGTTAAATTAGAAGTTGATGCTTGACTACAATCATACCTGGTGGTAAGTGACGATGTAGTATTGGGTGATAAAGGTAATAAAGTAGACTTGAAGTCCATGTGAATGGATCCCTAGCATCCCAAATACCCGTCTGGTTACCAATCACGCAGTTGGACTATAAACTGACTTCAAAAATCACCAGCCGGTTTGTTAGCTTTCTAAATAACCTGGTGTTGTCTGCAGGAGCGGCTCGGCGGCGGCGGGCTGGGACTGGGTGGCGGGGGGTTCCGTGGTGGCGCGCAACCCTCCCTCGCCGACTTCCAGCCGCCCTACTTCCCGCCGCCCTTCGCGCCCACCGCCCATCCTGCTAGTCCACACCATCAGCAACAGGTATGCGCTTTGAAGATCGAGTGCTCGAAGGACCATAACTTAATCATAGTTCTTTCATAACCTTGACATTGCTATGAGCCAAAATATGGACGTAAAATAAGCAAATTAAACCCAGTTCATAGAAGTAAAAGTACGTACTATTAAACCTGGCTTGGAAGTCAGTCAATATAGGTATTGCAAAATTGACACTTGGTTTTATACGTCGACTTTGTTGATGAGTTTAAATAATTAGTGCGGTATGTAAAGGAGACAATGATATTCTCTCCCTCCTCTAATAATTCGATGAGGTTAGAAACCACCAAATTCATTGCTCATGACTAATATACTTAGTTAATCTTAGACTTAATCTCAGACTAATCTAGGAGTTCTGGCTATCACAGTCTCCTTGAATTAACCATATAAGTTCTAACGTATTTCGGTTAAAATTTTAGTGATAGAAATCCTATTGTAACTGAGAGACCTTCTACGATTGAATTTTGATCGTAACTCAACTTCTCCAAGACTCATTTGTAGTGCCAGTGTAGGCCTGTTTAATGTTATATTTTCATTCATATATTTGTAATACATTGAGTGAAAAAATATGAGTTTCTTCCATTTCTTCTAGGCTTTAATTACACTAAATATCAGACTCCTACTCGCGTATAACATCTATACTAATAATATAAATGTGAAAGTGTGTTTATTTATCGTTCTGTCAGGGCGCAACGGAGCGTTCTTATGGTATGATTTTTGGTGAGGAAATAGTTGGCTGGGGTTGGTTGGTTTGGGAGGCTGAAGAGGGCCACTTTTTACCGCAAAAAACATCTCATACGATTCATTACGATGTATATTTCAGCCCATTTAATTAGCTAAAAAAATCTATATGCTAATAACACAGCATCGCCTGGCAACCAATGATAGGAAGGAATCGACAACCTTTATATCTTTACAACAAGTATGGTCTGATACTATACTTAGGGTTATCCTCAGAGGAAGGAACTCCTCAATGGTAAAAAGCAAAGTTTTAAATAAAATAAACTATATTTATCTTGCACTTTAAAACCGTGTTTTTAATTATACGTTTATTTTAATATAATCCAATTTCCCACAGAGTCATGGCATGGAGTACAGTGGTGGCGGCGGCGGCGAGTACGCCCAGCACTACGCCCCACAGCAGCTGCTACCACGTCACCACCACCCCGAACCTCACCACCATTTACGCCATCATCGCGACCATCACGATGCCATCCACACGCACCATGTAAGTAGTGATCTACACCTCTGATTTAACACTATTAGAGGAGAGACAAATATAAAACAAGAAAGATAGAAATTTACAACAATACAATACAGGATTAATTGTTAGAGTGTACATGAAGAGATCCGTGACCCGTAGTAAGCCATGAATATTTTGAGCCCTTATAATCTTTAATCCTCAAAAAAAAACAAATTTAAAGAGAAGTTCTTTAAAATATTATTATTATGATATAAAAAAATAATAAATCTATCGTTTGTATTCCACAAGTTCCTAACAGTTTATTGAGAGGAGAGATACTTCAACTAAAACTTTGAGTTGAGTTTAAAGTATTGCATATAAAAAGGTTTGCGAGCAATAAAAAAGTTGTCGAATCCTTTCTAGCATTGGTTGCCAAGCAACGCTTTTTTTAATTTGGTTTAAATAAACATGGAAATGAAGTATTTTTCGCGTTAACGAGTATGCTCTAACACTCTTTATCTTCCCAACTAAATCCACACAAACCATAACAACGTACCGTTGCGCCGTGAAGTAAAGACAAAAAAAAAACACTTTCGCATTTATAATATTAGTATAGATTAATAAAGATATAACAGAGAATTGAGAATAAAGTTCCTTGACTGAAATTGTACATTGCACTGTGATGCTAAGATGTCATAGACGTTGATATTTTTACAGATAGAATATTGTAATATCTCAAGCTAAAGAAGATTATTCAGAATCTTAACACAACGCGCGTATACAAGGAAACTATTTACCCTCGCATGCCTCCGACCCCGGAAGTCTTGGCATTGTTTGGGGCCCCGCGATAGCGTAATTAAGTTATTAAAACATCCCAAGAATATCACCCTTATACTATAGGTAAGTTATGTGAGCAAAAACGTTAAAGAATGAAGTAAGTTTCAAAGAAAATGTAGCGTCTTGTTTCTAGTTGGATATAAAAAAATGTGGTTGAATCAATGGTGAGGGAAACCATAGACTTATAACGGCTCGATGGTTAGTTTCTTTAATGTTGGCTTAAAGAGTACCGTAAATAATATACACATGTGGCAATATCGTGTACTTACGATCTCCGCACACAAGTGACACAAATGTAGGAATTTCTTTTTTGTAATACAAAGTGGTAATCTTACCTAACCTAACCGATAATATGAAGAAATGGTGAAATTTTTTTCTTCGATTTATGGTAAAATTACCACTTTACCAAGGTTGCATCTATAGGCTTTCTTAACATTGTTACTCATTACATACAACTATTGTTATTCTGGGCCTTATTATCCTAAGACAGAAACCATGAACATTGCCGAATAACTTGCAAAATGGCCTGTTCGGAAAACAAAAAACCAATCAACAAATTATACAAAAAATATTCTTAAAACCAATTTTTATAATATAAATACATTTAATAGCATAAAATAAACAAAAGTGTATATATAAATAAACCGATTTAAAACGTACTCCGTTAATGTCATTAGAAAAAATATTTTTAGTCTGTGCCTGAAACACCCGCGCAAGCCACACACTTAGCAACAAAAGCATACCAATCAATTTTGCCGCGCTTTTTCTTGCTTTGATGGCGGCATTGGCAGCGATCGAATCATTTAATCAATTTTTTATGTCACGTCTGATCGATTAGAAATGTTTCACATCCAGTTAGCAGGTAGTACGCATTCACGATGACTTGATAATACAGGCAATACAGCTACTTATTGCTATCAGATGAAAATTATTTCGCTCAACTCATTAACAAGACTGACATTTAATTTAAAAGTGGAAGAGAGTACTGGCCATCTTAGTATCTCCTGCGTATCTTACTAATATACCTAGTGTCTGAAATGTCATTAAACTAGGCTGGTGTTTATAAAATGCCTACAGATTTGCAAACGTAAGTTTAACGGATATTTGACTAGTTACTAGGTATGAATTTAAACTACTAAGATCGTTAATTTATTTGTAAAGATATAGGATATATAAAAATATGATTTTAGAAAACTATCTTAACATATAATTTTCAATCTACAATGATATTAAATTTAATTTTAGAAGTTACGTAAGTTTCGCGTTCTATATTTTTTAACAGTTCAAGTATAAGATACGACTTCTATATTTAAAAATAGAATGGTTTGTTGTCATATTTTCTATCTATAGAAATTTCTAGCAGTCGTAAAAAACTCAACGAATTCCTACTACATTTAAGTTTCCATTCAGTCAGAACGGGGTATTGTCAGAGCCGGATGGATCGGGACATTACGAACGACTAATCTCCTAAAGTGGTCCACTAACGTTCTGATCCGAGGAAAAATATCGAGATGTAATTTTTTTCAATACCTTTCAATACCAAATGTCTTTTGCTCGAAATTTAACCGCTAAAATACCATACGATACAGATTGTTAAATTTATCGTTTATTTTTAATTTTAAAAAGCTTTATTCCAATAACGGCATTATTTTTCTTCCACAGAGCAATTTAAACGCTACAATCACACCACAGATTAATTAATACTTAAACCACTATATTGAATAATTCAAATCGAATGACAGTTTTTCTAACATATTATGACAAAGGTATAGTTTTGTTCTGATCTTTACCTAGGTTATAATAATATGTTAAATAATTAGAGATGCGAACATAGTTTAGAAATCTGTGGGCGGGATTGGAACGGCGACGTATAAACCACAGAAATGATGTTTTAACTTGCGTGTTTTACCCTAGTAACGTATGCCATTTATTT
>DWPA01005247.1:0-12003 GCA_018251375.1 Calpodes ethlius
GTTTGAACATAGGTTTCCCAAAAGTGGGGGTGTGAGTTAGAATTTTGCACGCACCTCAAATTTTCAAAAAGTTATGGGCATATTATAAGTCAATTATCACTTGCTTCAGTGAAGCAAAACATTGTGAGGAAACCTGCACGCCTGAGAGTTCACTATAATGTTCTCGAGGGTGTGTGAATTCCACCAATTTGCACTTGGCCAGCGTGGTGGACTAAAGCCAGTACTTCACATGCTGTGTGAGGAGACCCGAGCCCAGCAGTGGGACAGTTATAGGTTGTGATTAATTATGAAAATTTACAGAAAACACATATTTACACATCTCCTATGACAAAACGCATGTGAGTAGTACCAAAAGTACATTCTGAGTCTCACAGCCAAATGTCTCTTCAAATATTTCAATATAAGTAGCTTACAGTAGATGTGTTTGAATTCAAACTTAACTGAAGATGAATTTATGGCTACAGTAAATGAGTCAGCTCTTATAATATTGTGTTGAAAATAAACTGCTTTTGATAAACATGTTACTTTCAGTCCGCTGAACTGTTAACATACATTGAACAATTATGTTAATGACATTTTACTTTACTGAACACTTATTTGAGTTTTGTATATATATATATATATATATTTTAATTGAATATAAAGCAACTAATACTAACTAGCCATACTACATTCCAAACTGAGAAGGTTTAGCTACTTAATATATTATGTACATTAGTTAATAGCACTATTAGTAATTGTTATGAAATTTTGCTTTGCATTGTTTATTAAGAATCGTTACAGATTTAGAAGAGTGTCTGTTTTGATGTTAAGGGCAGCAGCTGCAATAAGTTATGAGTGAGCTATAAAATTATAGAAACTTAATGGATTTATTGCATGATAGTAATTGACCTGCACCCTTTACTATTGCATGTTTCTACGTAACAAGAGTTGTGATGTATTGGTTATTGGATTATCTTTTGAATTTACACAATATGACATGAAATAAGTGAACTGTGAAAAATATCTTCATGTATAACTAAAATGTTGAAGTCCACATACCCAACCAATTGTCTCCCTGCATATTCTCTTCTGCGACTTTCTTTAGGAAAGGTGAAGAATGTTCGTTTATCATGATTGTTTCCATGGCACTGACACTGAAATCTGGCGTCGTCCACACGTTTATTTACGTAATGACCCTGAAAACTTCAAGTGACGAAATGAGGATGAAATATAAATGCGTCGCAAATTAGACATAATTGTGATTAAAAGAAAATTTTATGGAGATGTAAAATACAATCATAATTACCTAAGTATTCTACTGTTTGCAAAAATTATCCTAGGTCCCACGAAGTATTTGGAAAGAATCATTTTAAATATTGATAAACTGTAGCTTTATTAACAATGGTAAACTATCTTGGAAAAACATGTTACAGAAAATCCATTACAATTTTTATTTGATATCTTGATTTGTGTTTTAAATCATATTTTTTTGTTGACGCACACACTTCTACATCGAGTTTCAACACAACCAACCCTTTTGATTTGATTTGCAAAAATTTGACTATTTTGACATATTACATTTGTGACTTTTATTTCTTCCTGATTCTCTATGGCTCCACAGATTAACAATATTAAGATATCGAATACTGTTGTATGTTATTGTTCAATAAATATAATATTGATATTTCTTCGATCTAATATTTCTAGTTTCACACAAATTATAATTATAATTTTCACATAAATCTATAAATTTTTCCACATATTATATCTTAAACTTTCCTTTTATCCAAATATGTTTTTTAAACTTATAAAAACCTTTCAAAACACAGTGAAGTACCATTTGAACATTTAGCACACATTTAGAACAACTGAATATTGCTATATTTCTATCCTTTTCTTCAATGTTATATTCTTCCAAACCTAATAAACTAACAAATTTCTTATATCGACACTTGTGAAGGCACAATTATTTCATCTGTTAATTAATAATTTATTTATAGGCACTTAACTTTTATAACTCCCTGCTGTACTTTTTCTTTGAAAAAATGTATTTATTGACAATTATTATTGTTAAATAATGAATGAATAAAATATTGATATTGCTTCGTTATCGTTTTATTTATTCCACTTTCACAGAAATAAATACATTTTTATATAAAACAGTATAATAATCATTTTTTTTATATTTTAATACGATAACAGGTGTGTACTTCATTTCATAAACCTAATATAATATCCGAGTTACATGTTATGCGTGAATCTAACAATTTAATATAACGTATATTTGTTGTAGATTAAAAATGCAATGTCTGGTAAATAATAATAATTAAACAAGGAAATACATGTGAAAGCCTATTAAGGTATAATGCAAATGAGCTTACTCTGTGCTGTTCAGTTGTTTAGTCTACATTGTTCAGTTTTCTGCCATTGATTTAGCATAATGTCAATGTCAATAAATTGTATCCAGAGTCACCTCACCTGTCAGTTGCTTGTCACCCTATTTAAAATCTTTAGCAGACCCCGAGTTTAACTAACCAGTTAACATTTCCACGTGTTTGGAAATATTTATTGGTTACTTTTATTGAAGTGTGTTGTTTGTTACAATATAAATGATGTTCTAGGGTGGTTATTAGTGTATGAACCAATATAAAGTACAATCTCGTAATATGGGTCGTAAAGCAAAATTTGATGAAGGCAAAAAAGTGAAGAAGGGACCCGGCAGAAAAGCTCGGAAGCAACCGGCTCCAGTTTTTAAGAAAGAATTACGTGAGTAGGAATCTAGGATTTCACCTGTTCGATGCAATATGGTGTGACTTGTATAATTTCTTTTTACAATATATTGGGTCTTGCAACTTGTCTCAATGTGGTTGTCCACGTTACTTAATCTTTAAATGTCCCCAGCTCGATGTTGTAAATTACACTAGGGCTATCAACTACTGTCCGTTCGAATAGAAAAACCTGCAGCAGAGTAGTAATTAAATTTTGTTCACTTTAATGATAATGAACAATCATATAAGGTTTTAAATCTATGTATTTAACTTGAGCGATTAAATATTTATTTCATTATAATAATAATAATATTTCATAATAAATGTACTTTATTTTATTACAACCTTACACATACATTACAGGTAAAACAAATGCATTAGCTTAAGTACAACCTGGACCAAGTGTTCGGTGAATAAATTATGATTTTTTCCTTATGGAATAAGTATATGAAAAAATGATTCCACCTTTATTCAGTAGCAATAATTTTAAGTGACGCAGTTATTTCAGAGTTACACATCATTTGTTGTTGTTCTTATTATCTGGTTCTACATTGTACAATACAATAAATCCTATCATCAATACATCCTATATATGTATTGTGGACATACAAAAACTTGCAAGTGTGTGTGATAAATGTATTTTAAAAGTATTGCCACACTAGTCAATGTTAAAGTGTAAAGTAGTATTTTAACAGATTTAATCCAAATAGTTTTGTGTAGCTACTCGGGCATAAAATTTCTTTATAAAGTACTAGTTACTAGTACATAATATAAATATGAATAGATATAAGTAAAATTACTTGCTAGAATTCTTATTTATGAAGGAAAAAGTATAAAAAAAATAAGGATAACTCTGTTTCATTATTGGAACTTATAAAATGATTTAATTTCAGTTGAAGATGATAAGGATGAAAAGAAGCTTAGTCATAGACAAAAGCAGAGAGCACAAAGGCGAGCAAAGAAGAAGGCAGAGCTGATTGAAAAGAAAAAAGCTGTTAAGCAAGCTAAGAAAAATGTTGCCAAACAACAGGAGACAGAGATCGCTAAAGATTCAGAGGATTCTGGCGATGAAAATGCACAAGGTATTTATAACTTGGACTGTATAATACCACACTCACACATTTTTATAGTGTGTATTTCCTTTTGTAGGTGGCTTAAAATTATACAATATCAAACTGACATTTCGAATTATTAAACCAGGTCTCTATATTCTGCAGGGAAACTTATTATCAATAGATACAGGGTTACTATTTTATTGCATTTATGAATAATTAATAAACAGCAGTGAGAGCTTAGTGGTAGATGCAGTTCATCTGTATGCCAAGCTTGAAGTTAATCCGTGCAATAGTTAGCATGTGATGTTAAACTGAAGATCATGTTTTTATAAACTCCCATTTGTGATATTAATAGACTAAGTAGACTAATTATGGGTAGCTAAAATATTTCAAGTCAAGTCTTACATTACTTGTGCAAAGTGTTTGTGGATGTAAAAACATAGCTAACTTTTGAAATCTTTTAAATAACTTACTTTTTATATTATTATAGGTTTTACTGATGACAATAAAGATTGGTTGAAATTAAAAAAGAAAGGCAAATCAAAGCAAAATGAAGTTGAATCAGATGATTCAAATAATGCTGATGACACTTCTGAAGAAGAGGGTTCAGAACAAGAAGATGATCATGAACATGACGATAGTGAAGAAGAAGAAAATGAAATACCTCAGAAAAATAAAAGCAAAGAAACTTACAAGGTAATACATAACTTCCATCAAAACTTTTATAAGTATATTATTAATGTAATACTTAAGAGTGCTAGTTTTACCTCTAATGGGGCAACAAAAAAGTATTGTAATTGATCTATATGTAACTTATTGTTATTTTACTTAACAAGCGAAATTAGTTTCATGAATGCCTCCGTGTATGTTAAGTTAGATTAGATTTTAGATTTAATAATTAATATATGTGTACTATTTTTTTTTCAAATTTGAATTTTACAAACTAATATTTTCAGGTTGGGAAACTGGACGACTTATTTGTAGATACAGATGAGGAAGATAATGATATGACTGCTGAGAGTGAAGAGGTAAGCGGATTGGATAAAATGACTTATAATTCTGACTCAAGTGAAGAAGACGAAGCGGATGATGCAGATGATGAAGATGGCGATGATATGTTGCCAATAGAGAAAGCAAACATAAAGTTAAAGAAAAAACAAAAAATTGATAAGAAACTAGCCGATGAGGAAATGCAACTAAATATTGCTAAGCAAGATGTATTTGCTTTCCCCTCACAAGAAGAACTAGAAAATCCAACAAGTATACAAGACATACATCAAAGAATTAAAGATGTTGTAACAGTGTTAGGTGACTTTGGCCGATTGAAAGAAGATGGTCGATCTCGCTGTGAATATACTGAGTTGTTACTCAAGGATCTATGTATGTATTATAGCTACAATGAATTCTTAATGGAAGTGCTTATGCAAATATTCCCCGTGCAAGAATTAGTTGAGTTTTTGGAAGCGAGTGAAGTAGCAAGACCTATAACTATAAGGACAAATAGTCTAAAGACAAGGAGAAGAGATTTGGCTCAAGCTCTTATCAACAGAGGAGTCAATTTAGATCCAGTTGGAAAGTGGAGTAAAGTGGGACTCGTTGTCTACAGTTCAACTGTTCCAGTTGGTGCTACACCAGAATATTTGGCTGGTCACTATATTTTACAAGGTGCATCTAGTTTTCTACCAGTAATGGCTTTGGCACCTCAGGAGAATGAGAGAATTTTGGACATGTGTGCTGCCCCAGGCGGTAAGGCGTCCCACATTGCAGCTATAATGAAAAATACTGGTGCACTCTTTGCAAATGATGCTAATAAAGAAAGAACTAAAGCGGTTGTTGGCAACTTTCATAGATTGGGTGTTGTTAATGCAATTGTTTGCAATTACGATGGCAGACAATTTCCAGAGGTAATAAAAGGATTTGACAGAGTTCTTTTAGATGCCCCTTGTACTGGTACAGGAGTAATAGCTAAGGATCCAAGTGTAAAAACTACAAAAGATCAGAAGGATATACAGAGGTGTTTCAATCTTCAAAGACAACTTCTTTTAGCTGCTATTGATTGCTGTAATGCTAAATCTAGCTCTGGAGGCTACATAGTATATTCTACCTGTTCCATTTTACCCGAGGAAAATGAGTGGGTTGTCAACTATGCTTTAAAGAGACGGAATGTAAAATTAGTTCCAACTGGTCTTGATTTTGGGACAGAAGGTTTCGTTAAATACAGGCATCATAGGTTCCATCCATCCTTGAAGTTAACTAGAAGATTTTATCCCCATACTCATAATATGGATGGATTTTTTGTGGCTAAACTTAAGAAGTTTTCTAATGTTATTGTAAGTATGACTCAACTACATGATGGAAATTTTCTCTGAATTATAAATTAATATTTTGTAGAGCCATAAATAAATATATGTTTTATTTTCCAGCCTGAACCGGTTAAAGATGAAGACGATGAAGAAGAGACAAAGGATCAAAATGAAGTTAAAGAAAATGGTGACGCCACAACAGAAGAACAAGCTAAGACTGATAAAGCACCAGCTAAACGAACTGCTAAAACGGAACAAAATACAAATGAGCCCCAGAAGAAAAAGAATAAACCCAATGCACAGATAAGGTAAGTTTATAGTCATGTCATTTTGCACAACAGAACATTATTATTATTTTTTTAATCCTTGGTTTATAGAAAACATCTGTGTTCTGTAAGAATTAATTTCAATATCACTTTTTGTGGCATTTAAAGCAATTACACTATGTTTGTTTTTATATAGTTACAGATTATGGATAACATTGATATTTTTAAATGCAATGGATTGAATGTTTGTTTGCATACATTTTTTTAATATAACTTATATGTTGCAGTCATGGAATAAAGTATAATATAATTCATATGTAATAATATTCAAGTTCTATAGCTATATAACTAATGGTATACTCAAACTTTAACTGAAAGTCTATCCTATTATTGCTAATTATTTTTTTTACAGTTCTAACGGGAAAGAAAGCGTACCTGATACAAAAAACCAGAAGAAACAGAAAAAGAAGGAGAAAAAGAAGAAACAATTAGAAAACGCAAAAAATGTAGTTGAAGTTACAAAAGATCCTGTAGATAAAGAATCAAAGGAAATTACCAAGAATGAAAATAAGGAAACAGTGAAAAAAGAAGTCAAGAAAACAAATTTCGTACAAAAGCCACAAGATAAAGATGACAGTAATGTAAAAACTAATGATACCAGTAATAGTCCTAAGAAAAACAAGCGAAAAAATAAAAAGAATAAAAATAAAACAGATGCAACTACAGTAAAACCAGATACGACAGTTAACGTAAGCAAGGATATCAAGAAAAATGTCACCAAAGTGGATGAGAAAACAGAACTGGCAGTTTCGAAAAAATTGAAAAATTATTTGAAGAAGAAAAAGAAACAAATAGGCCGACTTAATAATGACAAACAAAATCAAGGGCCTAAGAAAGTATTCAATAAAAACGTGAAGAAAGGACAGAGTAAAAAACCTACAAAATAATCATAAAATATACATTAAGTGTATTTTTCTATAATTAAACTGAATTTATGTTTTATAGAATGACTTTTTTATTAATCACTCCGAATCATTCTAATGGCTATATATTTATTTTATTCATACTTGTTTATATCACCACTTAAAAAAAAAGATAGACAAAGGCCAAACTCAATACCTAATGGCATGTGGAAAAATCTGATAGCTAGTACTAAAATAGCAAATAAGTAAATAATTTCAAATAATTACTAAATATACATGTAAAGGTTAAGTTATGAGTTGAAGTAATTACTTAAGCTACCTACTATTTTTTTACAATAATAAAGAATTTGAACGAAATAAGAATTGTTAAAATTTAGAATACTTAATGAGTTAGTTGCTGAAGCCATTATCTAAACATATAATTTCACTTGACTATGAATACAAGTGTTTGAAGTATCATTGTTCTATTTACGTTACTTGTAGGATTTAAAAACCTCCAAAACAGTACTATAACGACTTTATTTTAAGTACAGAAAATACATTTATTACATATTCACTCGATCTCTAGTAAGCACATCCACACTCACAAATGACAAGACTCATAATGAAACAATAGTTGAATTTCTACAAATTTCACGACACAGGTAATAAATCCATGCATTCGAATACACGAAGCATAAGGTCGAGAGTCGAATGTTTCCGACTGTCTCATTATTGTGACACTTCTTGTGCGCATCGCCATTATAACCAGCTCATTGAAAGTTTACGGACTGATGTGGCTATATAACAAGAATTATATTGTTTTTGTCCTGATGAGAAATGGGGAAATGAGTCTAAGACTATGATGCTAAGTGATCATTTCTGTCCATGGAGATTAGTAATACTGAAGCCAAAATCGATTGCCGGGCTTAAAAAGAGACGAGTTTGTCTACTGATTTGGCGATACTCAAGTAAAACACTAGAATAATAAGAAATTATACAAAAACAAGAGTTAATTTTGCAGTAACCATCATATCACTTTGTTGTTTTAAATATATTTTTTATTATTAAACTACCAATGCATACGTCAAAATTTTCTTTATATTGATAATTAGTTGTAAAGTTTTTAATTTGGAATTTCATTGGCTTCCAAATCACCTACTTTACTGTACAAATAAATACTATACGAAAATCTTAAATAAACATATACCTAATTATACAACAATAAGCACATACATAAAATGTATAAGTTATATTGAGAATTCGGTCACAGATAAGTCTCATTCCGATATTAATAATTACCCATTTCTATTAAAATTTGAACGTTGTTGAACCTAACCTATATGTACCTACTACACTGACGGCACTGTCCCGAGACATCTATCTAACCAACTGCTGTATCCGAAGTGTCACACCTAAATTAACATCAGTGTCAACAATGCCCAAATGCGTCGTAACGAGGTGAATTAATGAGTTAAATGCTTAACATGAATGAAGTTCTATAAAAATTTACTTCCCGTTGATATGTCCGTTGATTAACGCGTTAATTAGCGCGGTAGAACGTAAATGTAGCATTGTCATAATAAAGTGTTTTCTATAATTCATCGTCATCCAAGTTTAAAGTAGGTCATTGTACCAAAGACTGGTCGTTAAAGAACTGGGTTATTTTATTCTTCAAGTGTTCTTGAATTTTAACTTGATAAATCCATTGCTCCTTTATTCGTCTAATTCCACTGCCTGTCGACCAGTTATTACATTTACAAAAACATTTCATTTTACTTATGTCGACGAATGATCCTTGTTAGTTTATGGATTTCATTACAGCCACCTCGATCACGTAGACAAATATCATAACTTCCTTCACAGTTTGTTACGCGACTATGAGTTCGTGTATAAATAATTTCTGTGTTTTGTTGTTCGCAACCATATGGACTGACGACCTGAAAAAGTCTGCGGGTATTTGCTGGATTCAGAATTCTCAGTACCGGTCTGAGTGGCGTAAATTAGGGGAGGACTATGTTCAGTAGTGGAGCTTTAAAGGCTGATAGATAGATAGATAGTGTTTTGTTTATAGAAGAAACTTATCTTTCATAATCAGTGACTAGAAGAAAATATAGAACAAAGTATATTACGAAAAGTAGATTGACATTTGCATTGTCGCACAGTTAAGATCAATCAATGATCTTAACAACATTTTACAACGCAAGCTTGTGGTTTGCTTAGTTCTTTATGATTTGAGCGATGTCTACAAAGAAAAATTTTGAAGTTTAATTATGTCCATTCGAATGCAAGTGTCAACGTATAAATACATTAAAATAATTTATCGATGTTGAAAAGTGCCTTATATTACTTTTTCCACTTATATTCGTCTCCGACAAACACCTGCAGCTTAAATCCTTGGATTAAATCCATTTTTTACGCATTGTAAAGCGGTTTTAACAAAATCTCGATATAGTATTATTGTAGATAATAAATATGATGGATATAAAAAAAGGAAATATTACCACCGAATTGTGTGAAACATTTTACAATTGACAAGAAGGAAGGCAACTAGTAGGTGACCAGTGAGGTAAAAACAACCACTAGTATTTTTGGCTTCAATTTAAATCTCACTGAGTCCAGAAGCAGTCATCAGGAGAAGTTAAGTAGCGTGCGCCAGAAGTGAATAGTTTTGCTATGAATGGTGGATAGAGCCTCTTAATGTTTTTTTATATTTGCGACAGCGGCACCACAAAATGTTGCATGAAGACATTGACGAGCAAAAATCGATAGAAATCGATAGATTTTTTTTCATTCTTGACCTTTGCGTTGTCGCTACCAAATCGCAATACTTCAAATTCAAAGAGTAAATATATAATGTTTTCTTTTTCATGTAAATATCTGAAAAACCAACAAGATGGTAATTAGTCATTGACATCAGTAACATTAAATGTAAGTATTAACGGCAAGTCGCCAGCCAAAGAGGAAAGAGTAGACCCGCATTGTTTCTGGGTCTCCGACCCTGTGACATGAATAGTGATATGAAAAAGAGTAGCACAGATTAATGAATACTTATCCGAGCGTCTGAAAACCCCTATTACCGTGCACTAGCACCGTCGGGTTTAAGCGGTATGGTTCTAAGGCTACCGTCCTAAAGGACGAAAAGAAAATAGTGACAATGTCCTTATTTCTTTAATGTTTGATTATAACTTTTAAAAATAAAGTATGCATTTTAAAATTATAGGTATATCTTTAAATTTGAAGGGACGAAAAGAAAATAGTGACAATGTCCTTATTTCTTTAATTTTGATTTTTACTTTTTAAAATAAAGGTATATAGCAAATTATATATCTTTAAATTTGAAGGTGATTCATAAATTTATTCTCGGATTAGACAACTTCGTTAGCTGTTAAGGAATTCAATTATTGACGAATCTTTCGATGGTTAAGTGTGTGTCGCCTCGTTAACTTCCCAATATGTACTTGGTACATTTGACTTGCACAAGGAGAGGATACTGAACTCGAATCAAAATATGCACTTTTAAAGTTTAGTTTATCGCAAAAGGAGGCTATAATATTTTCTGAACAATATATAGACTTTTTGTCTGACAAGGAAAAAATACAACCCCAATTTACGTGCACGATAGGCATCGTGAAAAATACCGGTGCTAAATTATAGTTTTCTAATACTATGGGTCTCTGCGCTGTGGATAGACGGGCGGAAATGGCAAATTTATTAGGGTTTTGCTTTAAGTACAGAACAAAAAAAAACTACAAAATAAAAAAAAAATCAGATCAGCAGTACTGATGACAAAAGACGACTGTAACTACTTAAGAGAAGACTGGCTTGATCTTGTGTCGGTTATTAATTAAAAAAAATACGAATGAGTAAAATTCGAAACAAGATATCGTCAATATTTTTAATACAAAAGTATATTTTAGGTATAGTTAACCAATTACTATTTTTTAAAACATCTTGAAAATACGAACCCTGCAACAATTAAACATTACAGTTACTTTGTTAAAATCATGACCATGAAACCGATTTTAATTGTAAAAAATACAATTTTACTAATATTATAAATGTACGTATCTACTTGGTACTTTTTACTATTATATTAAAAATATGGCTGTTAGTATCAGAAAGTCGTTACCAGTGTTGTATTCCTTTTTTTCAATAATTGAATGAAAACTATAATTTTCATGACCGAGAATTTAATTTTAACAAACCGCAAATGTTAGCAATAATGAGCAGTAATATGTATATATATAAGTGAAATTTACGACTATGAATTATTACAATTGATTTCTATGAAGTCAGACTGCGTGATATTTTTGTGTAACAAATTAAAATTTAAAATATTTTATTCATGTAAGTATTACTGACACACTTAAGCACGTCATTATTTGAATTTCTTTTTTGGAAAGGTGCCTAATCCCAAAAAAGAAGAAGAAACGGTGAAACTTTTCAGTGCACACATATTTAATTTACCACTATCGTTATGACATGTGTAAGATTGTAACCGATTCGACGTAATTATATACTATCATATTATGTCAAGGCTCAGGACCGGTCTGAGTGGCGCAAATTAGGGAAGGCCTATGTCCAGCAGTGGACCTTTAAAGGCTTAACAGCCTTTAAAGATAGATGGATATTATGTGAAATGGCGGCAAAAACGATGACGAAGGACTTTGATGTCTTTGGCCATAGGCTATTACAGTAACCTACCGACCTATGTAGCACGATAT